>APFE030964446.1:16283-72672 GCA_000404065.3 Pinus taeda | reverse complement strand
AATCATCCAAGAATTGTTCATTTATGTAATGTAAAGGAGGTTTCCCCCTCGAAGAGGCTGAATTCTAAGGCATTGATCTATCTTTTCTATCTTTTCTTGAGCTGGTTTCATAACAACATCACAGAGCTAGACGCATTAAAGTAGTAGTTCAGTGAGCTACGCCACAAAGTAGAGAAGCCAACTAAGTGACTTGAGGGTGAGTCACCATATTTGAGTTGGGTCCTATTGCGATAGGGTCCCTAAGGTCAATTTTGGTTAGTTTAATCAGTTTTTGTTTAAATTTTTATAAAGAATGTAAAGTCTCCGTGGAGTGAGGAAGCAAAGTGTGTAGCTAAGTAAGAGTAAAAGGGGCTTTAGTCTGTTGCATGGATAAGTGATAGGTTGGTTTTGAGACTCGCCCATGGGCCATGGGCCATAATATTGTAATGAAAAAGCTATATATAGTTGAGTTATAGCGATTCTAAAGATATAGAAATTAGAACAACAAGAGTAAGGGAAAAGTGTTAAGGTAGGAAAGCTCCTTTTTCATGTACTTAGGCAAAAGGGGAGGGCTCCTGCAACTGAGTGCACGAAGACCTTGTCAAGTCCACAGTTGAGTGCACGGGCCCCTGCAACATTGTGCGCATGGTGGAAGAGTCTGTAAATTGAATGATGAATCTAATAAAGACTAGCTTTGGACTGAATCTATTGCATCTGTGCCTTGTTCTTATTTCTATTTAAGTTTATGCATCATTTCTTAATGATTTGTTTTCTATAAAATAAAGTATATTCTCTGCGTGAATTTGTTAAATCATTAATATATATGCATGAAGTGAGTAATGAACTGTTTTTGTGAAGATTGTAACTAGATTTTTTATGATAACTATTCATATGGATAGTTATACGTGAAGGCAGATCTAGGGTTTCCAGTGATTAATAAAAGGTAGTATATCCACTTATTTTCTGTCTGCTAAGCACGATTGTGTACCTTCACGAAGACTTGAAGGTCAATTGGATAAGGCTGCAAACTGGGAAACAAGGAAGGTATAGATCTGCACAAGGTAGATCTGAGCTATAAGGGCTTCAGAATACACATCATACGGTCTCTGGATGTAGAAACCTAGTTCTAGAATCCCCTAATATTGCTTGAGACTGCAGCCAACGTTATGCAAGTTTTTTCTGAAAAGACCGACAGCTAGGGTTTTATTGGTTGGCACGAATAACTCTGAACCTAGTTCAGGCCCCCTTAAGCCAAAAATCCAAGAAGGTACCTTATAAAGTACTACGACACATTCCACTAAAGCCAAGGCTTGAGAGAATGTTCAAATGAAAGGGGCTGGAAAAATATATGGATTATCTTGCACAAGGGAGGAGCTATGATGATGTCATGCGTATGGTTGCAGATAGTAAATATTGGAAAGAGATTGAGGTAAAATGGCCACATTTAAGAAATGATCCAAGGAATGCAAGAATTTATCTAGCAATGGATGGTGTCAATACTTTTGGAGATATTAGAAAAACGTATTATGTTTGGCTAGTGTTAAATATAAACAACAATCTTCCCCCCTTGGATGGCAATGAAAAAGGAACATGCAATGTTAATTCTTATCATAACAGGTACTAGAACATATGAATGTAATGCTCTCTTAAATAATACATACAAATATTTCAATTCGGTTAATCATAATGATTTTTTTTTTGTTTACATAGGGAAATATCAGGTAAAGGATATGGATGTATACGAGGAGCCCCTCATTGATGAGATTCGTGAATTATGGGATGGTGTAAACATGTTTGATGTATCAAGACCTATCAATGATAGAAACTTCCTCTTTCAAGTGATTCTTATGTGGAAAAATCATGACGTCCCAGGGCTCTTTATTTATTGTGCTAATATAATACAAATTGCATTTATAATTATTGTGTTCATTTTACCATTTACTAAATATAGTTTCCAATCTTATTTTAGGAAAGAAAACAAATGGGAAACATGGTTGTCCATCATACGGGCCAAAATTGTTGCATAGGTAGTCAAGGGGTCTCAATAAAACTATCTATGATGAGTATAGACAATTATTACCATGAAATCATCTCTATCGAGTGCGTGATAAACGTAAGTTCAATGGGAAGGAGGTGGAAATGAATAATCTAATAAAGATGAACCCTGCTAGGTGGAAAGCGATGTATGACAGAAAATAAGGAACTTGTTTTTCCATAGGAATGAAAAGATTCTATTTTCTACAAATTAGAATATTATGAGAAATTTCTAATAGCCCACCATTTTGATACTATGCACATTAGGAAAAATGTGGAAGAGTTCTTGTGGAAACATCTAAATGGAACTAACCTCGAAGAACAAATAAACTTATGAAACGACCTTCAAGTTGCCAATATCATGCAGAACATGTGGTCTCATGAAGACAACTCATATCTTCATGCTCCATGGACTTTTACATCAAATGAGAAATAAAACATCATTTCTACTATGAAAAACATAAGATTTCTTGTTGGCTTTGGTGTGACATTAAAAAACTTATTCACAAGATATGGATCAGAGCTCTCAGGCCTAAAGACACATGATTGGTGCAATTGGATAAAGGTAACGTTGTCACATGTTATATTTGTTGGAAAATTAATTAGAAAATTGTATATCCTAGTGATAATATCAATTCATGGATATTTGAAGTTCATGCATATTTAAGCATGGTTATTTGTTAATGGTCATGCTAGTATAGTGATAATATCAGCTAATGCATATTTGAACATGGTTATTTCTTAATGGTCATGCAATATGTGCTGCCTACAGCAATACCAAGTACTTTCGACCATGATGCCACTTTTACTATTTACAAATTATGTAAATATATGAGGTATTTTTCAATACATCATGCATACTCTTCCATGACTCTTATCATTTGAAGTTCATCATTGGTTATGCCTTTATATGAGTTTCTACTTTTAGTTTACAAGACTCCACAAGTCTTTATTGTAATACATGGTAATACTTGTAGGTGGGTCTCATCTAAAGAGATACATCAAGATCACTTGAAGTATTGGAAGAGTAATGTTTCACCTTCGATGTGTGATATTCAAATTTACTTCCCATTCAAGATTCTTTAATTCTCAAGAGCACTACCTTTTACACCTACTAGAAGATATTAAACAATGTGGTCCTATTCATATTCAAACAATGTGGCTCGTGGAGAGATATATGAAGGTCTTAAAATAGTTTGTGAGGCAAAAGGCTCAACCAGAAGGGTCCATAGTTGAGGGGTACATGGTTTTAAAATAAATGGTACATTTGAGTGAGCACTTCCCTCAATTGCATCTTGAAGTTCCATGATTATGAAATTATAATTAATCTCAATCATTTGAAGGAGAAAAATTAGAGGGTGAAGGGACTTCAAATAGGATAAAAGCTATACAAAAATGTTAGTAGTAGTTATTTTTATCTTAAATTTTATAATATATGGCTTTAAATAATTATTAATTCATTGGAAAAATATATTTTTCATTGAATATGCTGAGTGAGAGGCATTACGTTTGTATGTTGCATACAATTCATACTTTATGTTGGAATGGATGGAGAAGTACGTTGAACAAAAGAAATTAGAAGATGAAAATGCATAGGCCAATATATATAATAGACATGGTGAAAACACTACTTGAGGGTTGCCTGCAAGCCATAAAACAAAGTGGCCAAAGATATGCTCATGGAATTGGCTAAAGACCAATATTGAACACGAAGCAACAAAAGGGAAGGATAGAGTGACACAACAACAACTGAATTTCATTAAAGGATCTATAAATGGGGTGGTGATATATATTAATATATTGCATATATTTAATATTATTTTTTAACTTTAATATCCTAAAATCTAATTAGTTGATATTTATATGAATTTAGATAAGATATTACAAAGGAATGTGGAATTTTGGTCATCATTTTCACATTAGAAAAGTTGATGAAAAGAGAATAACTTATGATTGTGGAGTTTAAACATAATTTGAGGTGGAATTTCATTCACATGAAAATGGTAGACAACCAATCACAAGAACACTTCACTACTATGAAGTGGTGGAGGATATTATAGAGCTTGATTTTGTGTATTTCATGAAAGTTATTTTTTGTGTTGAATGGTACAAGCTTATCAAAGTGGGAGAATGAAAAACTATGTTGCTCCATAATAATGGATTCCATATGTTCAATACATCTAGGTTTGAAGCCACTTATGAACCTTATGTGTTTCCAAGTCAATGTGACCAAATTTTTCTCATTCCAAGTTTAGAACAACTTGGTTGGTCATTTGTGATGGATTATTATCCAAGAGGATGAAGAGTAACATTTGTTCAAGATGTAGAGGACCATGATTTACTAGAAGATGCAGAAGTTCCAGCTGAAGACATAGATGGCCAAGATGTAGATGATGAAAATTTTATTGTCAATGATGCATATGACCAAGAGGAAGATCACCACTAGTTTACTAAAGTGTCCAGAGGACATGAGCAACCACATGGGCCTCAAGTCCATGAAGATGATGAATTTATTGATTTTAATTTACCTGTAGTTGAAGGTGATGAAGACTATGAAAATTATGGTATTAATTATTTCTAGATTTAGGGTCTATTAATGATGGGTTATTTATGCCATTAGATGAGTAAATTTCACTTGGAATAATGAATTAAGTGTTGTCCTTGATGGAAACCTACCTGATGAGTTGTCCTTGATGAAAACCTACCTAATGAATCGAAACCTACTTAATGAGTTGTATCTTGATGGAAACCTACTTGTTGAAGATATAAATATGATGTGTCATAGTGTTTTATAGATGTAACAGAGTGTTTTGGAAAAGGCACAAAAGTTCAGAGGTAGAGGTATGATAAAATTGAAAGTTCAATAAGTATACGAGGGTTCAGTTAAGAAAAGTCGCGTACACGCATGAGTATGAAGAAGGAAATCCACGTAGAGTTTTGCACCATGGTATTCTAAATACCAAGGGTCCTTACCATGGTATTTCCCTATGGTATTGAGCCCAGTAACAAATGTTTTGATCCTGTCTAAGAAAACCATTGGCTGTAGTATGGTTTTGAACTGTGGTATTGAAAAAGGCTAAACTATATAAGGTGATGAAGATAAGTGTGTGCATGGTGTGTGTAAAGTGTTTAAGTGATGGAAATCTTATGAATAATTAGATATGAGGAAAATATGCATGTAATGGGATATTGATGATTTTCTTGATCTAAACTATGTATGCACCTGGGAGTTTAATGAACGATAAGATCCAATAGATCTGAGATGACAATAATGATTATGAGGTGATATTTTAGTGCGTGATTTTTCTGTGTATGCTGAGATCTGGGTATGTTTGAAGTTCTATGTTGCAGCAAAGATTTAACTCTGAATTTGCGTATATGTACGCAGGTTTTATAGCGTGCAGTGCACGTACACACACAACTGTGTTTCTAGTAATTCACGTACACACGAGTTTGGTTGTTGAAAAGCGCATACAAACGTAGATATGATTTGAGGAAAGTGCATACAAAAACTAGGGTTTTGATGAAAAAGGATGTCTGATCAGTTAATCGTTTTTAATGTGTTTTTGTTGCTTTTTAATGAACACTTCTTGATAATCTATGCTTAAACAATGATGTTTTGATTGTGAATTGATTGATTGAAGAATGTTGAAGTTACTTACTGATTGAGATTGAAGATCAAAGAAATTTAGAATGTTGCAGTAGATCTGAGTATGATTCAGTGTTTTCTTCAGAATGGCAGTTGTTCAGTTTTAAGTTTTCATAGGTTTAAGATTTGTACGTGGGTATGATTCATGGAAGGCGCATATACACACGAGTTTTCTACTGTAAAGTAGTGTATATATATTGAAAAATGGTTGATGAGGGTTTACAATAAGAGGATCTGGTTTCTGTGATGTGTCGTATGATATCTGATATTCTGGTTACAATGATCTGACTATTTGGTTGAGTTTTTATTAAGTTTGGGTTGATTAGGTTTCAATGATTGGTTGATTTAATTGTGTTAGAGGTTGATGACTGATTTATAGTGATGAGTTACAGTTTGATGGTTGATATTGAGCTTAAATGTTGGTAGTTGGTTCAGTCTGAAAATTTGATGGAACATGGCCTACAAGTTATGATGTGTTGTAGCAGGTGGATCCAGTATGAAATTTATGAAATGTGGTACCCATAGTTGGGGGAGTTGGAGCTTCCTTCTAGTGGTAGCTGGTAAATTAGATCAGGGGTTTGGAATTTCCTTCCAGTAGTAATTGGAGAACGAGTGAAGGTTGTAGCCTTCTGCAAGTTGGTGTTTGCATACAAGTACAAGTTTATGCCAACACAAGAGCCAAGGGGGTTGAAGCTCCCTTCCAGTAGGAGCTGGAGAATGAGTGAAGGTTTTAGCATTATGTAGGTGGGTGCCTACATATTGGTATGAGTCTACACCCGTACAATATTGTAAAAATATATTATTTATATTAAAATAAGACAAAGATGACAACATTAGGTGGCTTTTTCCCGCATTGGATTTCCACCTTAAATCTTTGTATTCATGTGTGTTTCTTATGTGTGATGGTTTATTTTGTTCTTACTTCAGATGGTTACTGTCTATCTAATGTTTAATAAAGTAGTGATGCACTAGATGAAGATAAAAATATGATGAATTAATTGAAACATAAGTTTATTGTATGTATGCTAGTTGTCTTAAGCACAATCACATAGACATGCGGGTTCCTTTCAGTAAATTCATGCACATAAATTAGAATATGAAATGAAAATTTTGTGATTTTGAAAATATTGATTCACCCCCATCCATATCTCCATATTTTTCCCAACAATTAATATCAGAGAAGGTCCTTTGGTAGAAGCTTGATCGCTTAAAGGAGATCCGTCAAGACAAGTAGTCAATTATTTATGGAATTTAAAGATGAGTCTAATGATGATTTCATGGATGCCCTCGAAGAAAGGTTTTTTTTTTAGATACCACCAAATATTCAAAATAAGAAGCAACCCATTCTTTATTGGTTAATAATGAAGAAGACGAAGCATCATCAGGTATTGATTTTTGTTCAAGAGGTGATCCATTTTATTTTTTATGCAACAATGATAGTGATGATGATAGTGAAACCACTAAGTTTTCACTAATTGGTAAAAGTGAAAGTAAGTCTCTTGAAGTAATAGATCAAGGCAAGTTAGAATTAATGGACAATACAAATGTGCCTATTTTAAGCAAAGATATTTATCACCAATGGAAATGAAATATGAAACATAATCTAATGAATCTCGATGTCTGGAACCTAGTATGCAATGATTACACCAAGTTTCCTCCATCAAATAAGGAAGTGAAAAAGAACGATAAGGCTTCGAGTAACAACTTTTGTAGCATATATGATTTAATATTGAATAAGGTTATGCATTATACTATTGCATAGAAAATTTTGGATAAGTTACAATAAATACATGAAGAAGTCCCAAAGGAAGATCTCCTAGGTAATATTATACCTAACAATGTGTCCAAAATGAAAAATGGAGTTTTTGATTCAAAAGGGGACATGTTAGAAGAAGTTGTTGATCTTAGAACAAAATTTGATCTTTCTTTGAAAAATAATGTTACTCTTAACGATAAGTTGCAAGTTATGATAACAAGGATCATGCTGGTATGGTGTGGTTACTTTTGAGGGTGGATGTTGGTGATATCACTACTTTTTCCTTGTAGCGAAGAATCTCATCCTGCTAAGAGTAGCCCGCTGTGGAATTTTGATCTGCTTGCAATTTATTAATGAGTTGGGAGAGCGAAGGATGTGAAAACCATTCCTTGTGAGCCTCTTCAATCCACTCTGGAATGGGAATAGAGATTGCTAGCAGGGTGCTTTCCTCCTCAAATTGGCATGATAAAGCATCTTCTACAACATTTTCGTGCCCTTTCTTGTAAATTATCTCATAATCATATCCCAACATTTTGGCTAGACATTTATTTTGTTGTGGCAAGGATAGGCATTGCTCCAAACAATATTTAAGGCTTTGATGGTCTGTGCAGATTTGGAAACACCACCCCAATAAATACGGTTGCCAGGTATCCACTGCGTGTAATATGGCCATCATCTCCTTCTCATAGGTAGATTATCCCAGGTTTGTCCCACTTAGTTGTTGGCTAGTGAAGGCCAAGGGTCGACCTTCCTGCATTAAGACAACCCCAATACCTGTACCTGAAGCATCACATTCAATCACAAAAGATTTGGTGAAGTTGGGTAGTGCCAATACGGGAGTGGAACACATGGCATATTTGAGAGCTATAAATGCCTGTTGCGCTTCATCATTCCAAAGGAATGAACTTTTCTTGAGAAGGTGAGCGAGGGGTCTAGTAATGCGACCATAATTGCGGACAAATTTGCGATAGTAGCCGATGAGACCCAAAAGTCCTGTCAAACTCTTCAAGGTCTTTGGTTGAGGCCAATCCTGCATTGCCTAGATCTTTTTGGGATCCACCCTGACACCTTCACGCCCCACAATGTGGCCCAAATACTCAACTTCTTCCATGCCAAAAGAGCACTTGGACAATTTGACAAATAATTTATGCTTCCAGAGCAGTTGCAAGAGCAGATATACATGTTGAAGATGTTTTTCCCAAGTGATGCTGTAGATGAGGATGTCATCAAAGAAAAAAAGGACAAATTTTCTAAGATATGGTTTGAGTAGGTGATTCACGAGGCTCTAAAAAGTGGATGGGGCATTACAGAGACCAAATGGCATGACCAGGAATTCATAATGGTCTTCATGAGTTCGGAAAACAGTCTTTGGAATGTCTACTTCTTTCATGAGAATTTGGTGATAGCTCGAGTGAAGGTCGAGCTTAGTAAATAATTGAGCCCCATTTAGTTCATCTAGAAAATCATCAACAATCAGGATGGGAAATTTATCTTTGACCATTAGCATGTTGAGGGCCCTGAAGTTTGGACACATATGTCATTCCCCGTCTTTCTTTAGCACCATGACCACATGCAATGAATAAGGACTAATGTTAGGATGAATGACACCAACTTCCAGGAGTTCCTTGATGATTTTTTCAATCTCATTCGTTTGGGTGAAAGGGTATCTATATGGGCACAGATTTCGTGGTTGTGCCCCTGGGACCAAAGTAATGCTATGATCATGTTCCCCTCTTGAGGCTGGAAGCTCATGAGGCTTGTCAAAGACCTGTAGATGGTTGTTTAAGACCTGTTGCATCTCCAGATGAATATGAAGAGAAGTGGGCTTGAAGGCCTAGATGGCATTAAATTGGGCTATAACTCCATGGTGGCCCTTTTTTAACAATTTTTCCATCCTATGCGAGATGATGATAGAAGGAGCACCTGTCTGGAGTCTGCAGAGGGTATGCATGTGGTCATTCTGCTTAAAGCTCATATATACTCCTAGAAATCCATTGTCATTGGGCTGAGTGTGCGGAGCCATTCAGCACCCAAGATAATGTCACACCCACCCATGTTGATGGAAAACATGTGGGTCTTTAGGTGATAATCTCCCATTTGAAGTTTGACATTTTCACAGTGGCCTTCACATTTTATTATCCCCCCATTAGCTATTTGGACCCGGAAATTAGAGACTTCTTTGAGAAAACAATGTATTGCTTCGGTGACTCTTTGATGGATAAATTTATGCGTACTGCCACTATCAATCAAGACTACTACAAGGTGGTGCTTAATAAAACCTCTGATTTTGAGTGTTTGGGGAGAAGAAATTATTGCCAAAGCATGAAGCAAGATAACTGGTTCTTTTGGTGTAGCTCGGAGCTCATTGTCTGAATGATTGTCCTCATCTTCCTCCTCTGGTCCCTCAAATGGTGGGGCTTCCTCAGATGAACTGTGACTAGTAGCATCAATTTGAAAGAATTTGGGTTCCTTGCATTTATGCCCTGGGGAGTATTTCTCATCACAGTAGTAACACACTCTTTGCTTTCTTCTTTCCACCATTTCCACTGGTGACACCTTTTGAACCTTAAGTTTTTGGGTAGTGCTCGAAGCCTGGGTGGGGCGTCCCTTGGCTATGAAATTTGGACGAGTCAACTGGGCCGCTAACGCGCATTCTACTTCATGAGCTATCTTGCAAGCTGCTAGCTATGAGACTGGGTGGTGCATTCAGATGTGGGCTTGCATGGCATCTTTGAGACCACTGATAAAACATTCCAAGTAGAATTCATTTGCTAGACCTCCTGTGCAGAAGGCTAATGCTTCAAAGACTTTAATATATTCTTGCACTGTGCCTATTTGTTGGAGCTTAGTAAGACAACCCAAAAAGTTAGATTCATGGTCAAAGCGATCAGAAAGGGCTTTTGAGAATATCTACCAAATCATTGGCCTTTCATAGCAGCGTTGATGCCATTGCCACCATTTCCATCTTTCTTGGTCCAAGTACAGGCTTCCCACACTTAGCTTAGTCGCATCATCTTTGATGTGATTCAATGTGAAATATTGCTCCATTTGTGATAGCCATATTGTTGGAAGAGAGCCATCAAATTTATACATGTCTAGCTTGGGTGGTCGAGGCTGGGATTGTTGGAGGTTTCCATAGAAATGAAGAGAATGGCTAGATTCGCCCTCAAGGTTTTCATTAAAATCATGTGCCTCTGATTGTTCCCCCAACTTTCCCTTTGTGATTGTGTCATTTAAGGACTAGATCTGCTTCGTTAATGCCTCCAAATTTTGTTCAAGGGTGTCTATCTTCTCATTGGGCATAGCTTGAGCTCTGGTTTGTACCATGCACAAATCTGGTGCACTTGTCATTACTGTGAAAAACATTTGGGACCACCTGAAATTTAGACACTGATAAGTGAATGGTACCAGCTTGCTGAGCTTGTTGACCTGATTCTTATGGGCTAAGTCTCCTATCATACCCAAGTATAGGAGCCACACAAATAGTCAGATTTGTTGGTCAAACCCTCAACTGTAGAGTATGAGTAGGAATATGGCAGTGATCAAACCCCTACTGCTAGATCTGAATGGTGGATCTGATTGTTCCGACTGCTACAGAACCCAACCTACTAGATCTAAATGACAGAACTGATAGATCTGAATGGCGGATCTGATAGATCTGAATGGCAGATCTGATAAAGTTGAATGTCGGATCTGATTGGTGTGGCTACAACAAAATCCAACCTACTAGATCTGATCTGGCAAAGATGATGTGTGATCTAGAGAGAGACAAGGGAACTATGGTCTCAAGGAGTGTCAGGTGCTACATATTGCAATATACATAAGGGTCCAACAGTAGTACTCGGCCTAATCTTTCAAGGCACTAACCAAGGAGGATCAACTGTACCCTTAGCCGTACAACCCGACTACCGTATCGTACGCACGAGTAATCTCCCTGAGTGTTGTTCTCGGTGTACTATAGCAGCAAGATGGCTGGTGATTTATCTATGGTGAGGTTTCAAGTGATCCTAGGGGGCTTCTGATATACTTAGAGGGTACCTGGAAGATAGGCCATGCGTGGTTTTGTCTAATGCGCAACTACTTGAAGAGGTACCCACAAGGGTTACAAGGGAGTCCAAAAAGTGTGACCAGCTCTTATATTTCTTGCGTGCATGCCTCCCCAAATCCACAAGTTTATGTGCTCAATGATAAATCTCGTGGTTTAAAGACGTCGGAACACGTCTCTAGCCAATTTTTTTTTGCTAAAAATGGAGATCCCACTAGCCCTGGAAAGTGCTCTGATACCATTTTTTATGCTCTTGACCTGCGAGAAGATACCAGAATACCAAATATGCGAAGAAATATACCTAGAACATAGAACAATAAGAAATAACAGCATGTATTTTATTATTCAGAAAGGAAAGCAATGTTCAATTGCCTCTTTGAGGGGGTAACCTCCAATAGAGCTAGGCTCGATTACAAAATAAGACAGATGCTCCTCAAGGGGAGTCCCTATTCTTTATATAGGATTCATACATGAAATACCATGGGTCAGTACCATGGTTCTTATTAATACCATCTATCTAATACCATGGCCCATTTGCAACTAACTTTGGTCCCTTATTTAAATGTGGGTCAACCGCTTACAATTATTAATATGGGCTTTATTGACTCTTTAACTAACTATAACTATGATTAGACCCTATTACATAAATAAGGGGGTTAGGGTTGGACCCTAACAGTCACTCACTACTTTTATGATGTTGTCATCATGCCTTCAAAGATGCATAAATTGCATATGGTGCAATTATGGATAAGGATTCCTATTGTTCTTGGCTCCCACATGGTATATTGTTTGAGGATTGTTTCTTTTGATGGTATGAAGAAATATCCACAAATGATTGTGAGCTCATTGTTTTCTTTTATCAATGATGAGAATCTAGATACATACTATTATCTTTATGATGGATACATTACAGATAAGGATCACATCGATGACTACTTAAGTTTAATATTGGTAAATGATTTTGGTATAAAATATCTTCTTGTATGAAGAAAATTGGCCAAGATAATGGTGTTATTGCAGGTATCATGAAGACATGGCTATTTGGAGACATGACATACTTAGTCACATAATGATGATGAAAATGAATGATGAATACTTCTTCCTATCTTACTTCATGATGATAGGATTGGTTCTCACATATGTTCATTATGATGGTTGATGCTTATTAGATGTGGGATAACTCCCTAGTGATGATACATATTTGATATATTTAGGGTTGTTGTGGAAAGAACATGCAGTTCCTGCTATGATAATTTGATGATGATGTTGTGGTCATGGATGATGACTATGGTGCTTTCACATGTACATGATATGATTTAAATGATTTTGTGGAGATATGGCCAATACTGCTTGGAGATATGGCATATGCTTGATTAATGCACGAAAGGCCATGTTTTTGATGAACATAGATTAAGGAATTTTATACTAAGGGAAAAGAACAAGTTGACCTTGATGAGGTCAAGAGAAATATTTCATAACAGATGGAAAATCTTATGCTGCTTAATTAGTCACAAGTTTATGATATTGAAGCTACATTTTCTTATCTTATGAATTGATTATGAAAATGTACAGGTTGTTGTTCTTGGTGTTGTTGACAAATGCTTATGGTGTAGGTCATATATGGTGTATGATAGTTGCTGATGACTATCATGGTATTTTTGAGGTCCTTGTTCTTGGTTATAAACGTCTTTTATATCATTTGATTTAAAGGTCATGTAAAGACCTATGATGTAATCATTGTAAAATTCAGTCATGTATGGACTATTGTGGTCAAGTCCTTTTGGACATGTGATGTAATATGTAAAACCACTATGAATGGGTGATTGATGTAAGTTTTTGTCCTTAGTGATAGAACAAGTCCTATGAGTCATATAGTCATGTACATCAATGTACATCCATCAGATATTTCAACATGTGATCAAGGGGAGCATGATAAATGTTCATACTCAATAGTTCAAATACATAACTTTTCATTCAACATTGGTTAGCTCTTTACCCTTGATGTCAAAGGGGGAGATTAGCTTAGTGTTTGCAGAGTAGCTTGGTTTGGTGGTTGACTTGATGTGTTTACAAGTATTACAAGTTGTGGTGACCAAACACCAAAGTAGTTTCCATCAAGTACAAAGGGGGATATTGTTGGCATTATGAATTAAGTGTTGTCCTTGATGGGAACCTACTTGATGCCAACTTACCTGATGAATGTCAACCTACTTGATGAGATGTCTCTTGATGGAAAATTGCTTGTTGAAGATATAAACAGGATGTGTCATAGTGTTTTACAGATGTAACATAGTGTTTTGGAAAACTCACAATAGTTCAGAGGCAAAGGTATGATAACGTTGGAAGTTAAAGAAGTATAATGGGTTGTGTTAAGCAAAGTCAGGTACACGTCCGTATGAAGAAGCAAAGGTGCATACAATTTCTGCACCATCATATTCTAAATACAAAGGGTCCTTACCATGGTATTGCCCTATGGTATTGACCCTAGTAATGGATGTTTTGATCTTGTCTAAGAAAAACAGAGGCTGGAGTATGGTCTACACCTGTGGTGAAAAAGGCTAAACTATATAAGGTGATGAAGATCAGTGTGTGCATGGTGTGTGTAAAGTGTTCAAGTGATGGAAATCTTATGAACAATTATATATGAAGAAAATATGTATGTGATGGGCTATTATTGCTTTGCTTGATCTAAACTATGTATGCACCCGAGATTTTAATGATGGATCGGATCCCATAGATCTGAGATGACAATCATGATTATGAGATGATTTGTTAACACATGATTTTTCTGTGTCTATCAAGATCTGGGTATGTCTAAAGTTCTGTGTTGCAACAAATATTTGACTCTGAATTTGTAGATTTGTACGTGGGTTTTATAGCCTGTAAGGCACGTACACACATGGATTTGTTTTTGGTAATTCATGTACATGTGGTTTTGGTTCCTGAAAAGTGCGTACATAGATGGATATGCATTTAGGAAAGTGTGTAAATAAACTATGTTTTGATGAAAAAGGATGTCTGATTAGTTAATCAATTTTGATGTGTTTTTGTTTCTGTCAATGAAGTATTCTTGATGATCTATGCTGAAACAATGATGTTTGATTGTGAATTGATTGATTGAAGAATGTTGAAGTTACTTGTTGATTGAGATTGAAGATTAGAGAAAGTTTTGTGATTGGTTCAGAATGTTGTAGTAGACCTAAGTACGATTCAGTGTTTTTTTCAAAATGGAAGTTGTTCAGTTTTCAGTTTTCATAGGTTTAAGATATGTACGTGGGTATTATTCATGAAAGAAACATACAAAAAAGGGTTTACTATTGTAAAGTAGCATATACATCTTGATAGATGCTTGATGAGGGTTTATAGTAATAGGATCTGGTTTCTGGATGTACAGTATGATCTTTGATATTCTCGTTACAGTGATCTGACTAATTGGTTGAGTTTTGATTGAGTTTCAGTTGATTAGGTGTTAGTGATTGGTTGATTCAATTATGTCATAGCTTTATGGTTGAGTTAAAATGATGAGTTACATTTTTATGATTGATATTGAGCTTAATTGTTGGAAGTGGGTCTAGTCTAAAAATTTGAAGAAATGTGGCATACAAGTTATGATGTGTTGTAGCAGGTGTGATCAGTACGAAAATTTATAAAACATGGTCCTTGGAGTTGAGGGAGTTGGAGCTTCCTTCTAGTGGTAGTTTTTAAATTAGATCAGGGGGTTGGAGCTCCCTTCTAATAGTGGGTTACATTTTTATGATTGATATTGAGCTTAAATGTTGGAAGTGGATCTAGTCTGAAAATTTGATGAAATGTGGCATACAAGTTATGATGTGTTGTAGCAGGTGTGTCTAGTACGAAAATATATGAAAAGTGGTCCTTGGAGTTGAGGGAGTTGAAGCTTCCTTCCAGTGGTAGTTTTTAAATTAGATTAAGGGGTTGGAGCTCCCTTCTAATAGTAGCTAGAGAACAAGTGAAGGTTGTAGCCTTCCACATGGTGGTGTTTGCGTACTGGTACAAGTTTACTCCAATAGAAGAGCTAAGGGGTTGAAGCTCCCTTGTAGTAGGAGCTCAAGAATGAGCGAAGGTTGAAGCCTTTTGCATGTGGGTGCCTGCATACTGGTATGAGTCTACACCAGTACAAGATTATAAAAAAAGAAGACAGAGACAACAACAATAGGTGGTTTTTTCGCGCATTCGGTTTCCATCTTAAATCCTGGTGTTCATGTGTGTTGCTTACGTATGATGGTTTATCTTGTTCTTACTACACATGGTTATAGTATATCTAATGTTTAATAAATTACTAACACACTGGATGAAGTTAAACAAATGATGAATTAACTGAAACATAATTTTACTAGATGCACATTAGTTGTCTTAAGTACAGTCACGTACACACACAGGTTCCTTTGAGTAAAGTCACGTAAAAAAATCAGAATATGAAATGAAAATTTTATGATTTTCAAAAATACTAATCATCCCCTGCCCCCCCCCCCCCCCCCCCCCCCCCCCCCCCTTAGTATTTTCCATTAATTTCATGTGAGGATGACAATTTTTTGATCACTATGTTTACTTTAAGATACTTGTAAAGGATTTACTACATAGAAATTTTCTTTATAGTTTAAGTAGTGAGTTCTTAATTGTACTAAACATTAAGTAATTTGAATGTTTAAGGTTTTAATTGAAATAAACATATATATTTGGTGGAGGCACTTGATCTACCACATCTCTATTCCTTAATTGAAATTTTGAAAACCTTTACTTTGTGCCAACACCTATAGAATAGAAACACAATACTATAAACCTAAAAAAACTTTGCATATTGAGTATTGTTTATGTTTAATTTATTATGTATTGAAGCATATTAAATTTGTGTATGTTATTGTTCATGTTCTAGTGATTTTGAATTTTGTTATTAATGTCACTTGCATATGTTATCAAATCAATATTCTCTTATTTTTATCTTATTCTGTGTTATTTTAAGAATGTGCCCATGGGTGTTATTGATTCTACTATGGGGGATTCAATGATCTTAACCTCCTTTATGGAAATGTTAACAAATGCATGAAGGAAAGAAATTTCTATGATGGTGTCATCTAGAAAACTAGTGTCCATTCAAAGCTGCTAGTCCCACTAAGACAGGTAGCTATCTTAGAAACAAACAAACTAAAGTTACTCGTGTTTTTCTTTATGAGAGATAAATGGGAGAGAAGTAGAGAGTACTAACCTCAGTATTTCGCTTGACTCCTTGCTTGTTTCCTTCCTCCTTTGACAGAGCTTTGCCACTCCTTCCTTAATTGTCCCACTTCAAAGAACACTTGTAGAGTCAAAGTAGCATAATACCATCAAACCATAGAGATCTATAACCATAAACAACATAGCATTAGATGTATATTAACCATACAAATGCATAGATCAATACAAGACTCATAGATATACAAGAATATGGAGGAAAACTTAAATAGCTTTATTGATAGAAGTAGTAGAAGAGAGGATTACAACCCATTGGTCTGACCTAGCGCCATCCTCCCAGCATGAAAGCCCTCTTCACCTCATGAAAAGCTTAGATCACCCTGCAATACAATGTTGCATAGAGAAACCAACAACACTTCCTTACAAAATACAAAATTCCAGCCTTTGGATCTCTAGGATGAGGGATCCATATATAGATAATTGTAGGTGGGTGAGTCAGCTTCTGGGATATTGATTAGTGTCATATCTCTGATAGTTCTTTGTTCCACTTGGAGATTTTAGGATCTCTTACTCATCCCTAGGTGAATTCAGAGAGGCAAGTGTCAAATGGGCAGTTTCTAGAAGATTCTCTAGGTTTCCACCTAGCCAACTACCTCTGCCATTTGTTTGCTCTCATTCATCACACCCTATAGAAGGGATTTTCAGTATGCATCATACTTTTTGCATGTGGAAGGTGAGATGTATTGTACCCTTAGCACTGAGCAGTCTATATGGTCCTGTTTTGAGCAGTTCTGAGTATTTTTTTCAGGGAGAACTTATGGGAGATGATGTAATCAGCTGACCTTGCTCCTTTAGGGTATGAAACAACAATTTTAGGGACTTAGAAGCCCTTTGTTTATGGACATATGTGATTGGGGTTGCAGTTCCCAAATATGTCTATAACAATTTTCCCCTAAAGCATGAGGTCGTAAATCTTCTGATGTCGGGTGAAATTCTTTATCATGAGGATCCAAGGTTTTTCGAACTGGAAGGTGACCTGTAATAAGATATAATACAATACATTATCTTTGTAATATTTTCATGATCTAGCTGAGGCAAGCATTCCCATGCTCAGCTTTATAAATTCATTTTCATGTACATAGGACAAACAACAGTCTGTATGGCATACTGATGATTCTGGTAGAGCCATCATCCCTTAGCTTGGATGATTATCTGTGCAGCTATGATGTACATTTGGTGTCTTTATTTTCCTGAATATATCGTAGCCCGAATGGATGAAACTAGATCCGGGGTCTTCAAACTCATTCATTCTTTTCCCAAAGTACAAGTCCATCCATGTGAAAAGATGTTTTGATGTCGAACATGGAAAGACATCGCCTGATTACCAGCCAATGATGTAAGCTATTAACAGGTGCGAGAGGAATCACCAATAATGATAATGACCCTCAAGGTACTGTAGTACAATTCACGTGGTGTGAATATGGGAGTTGGTGTCAAACACCATGAAAAATCCTTCGGTCGAAGGCCATTGATGTAAACCTGTCGCCGGAGGTGAGAAACTTGCCATTGAGGCATGCAAGCTTCAAAGTACTGAAAGGGTTGTTCTTAAGTCGACTTCTTGGATAATGAGCTGATGTCAACAAGAAGTGACTCGTCATAGGAGGGCCTTAATGAATCCCACATCTACGACACGGAACGGAGAAAATGATTTTGTGGAGGTGAAAATGATCTGATGATACAAGGTTCAGGGTGGCAGTCATGAAAGAATGAAGCGTGAAGGTATTGCAACAAATGAGACATAAGCTAGGTTGGTGAATTCTCTGAGTGACTTCTCTTGAACATATCGGTGACACTGAAATGGATCGATAACGTTAACCCCAAAAATGGATGGTACGGAGGACCATTGGTGATATGAATAGTGAACGGAATAACCCAACTTGACTCAATCATGGTGATGGAGTGAAAGTGTCATGTTCAAGAGCGACCTACTACCAATAAATTTTCTTCAAGTTTTCTTCCCAATTCTTCCCTAGTCATTGCTGACCAGTACCTCTTTATTTTTTTCAAGCTTGAGGAGGATAACATATGCTTGTTCTATAATTTTCCCTTCAGGAAAACCCGTCGCTATGTTTTAACGAGCCTAGCGACAGTGAAACTCGCTCTTGTCTACATGGACAAGTTTGTCGCTATTGTTTCACGAGTTTAACGACAAAGATAACTCGGTCCTTTTCAATTTTAGAGAGTCTGAAAAGAGACGGAAAGGAAACTCCAGTATTCCTTTTTTGTAATATAATCCCTTAAGTCTGAAAAAGTATAAAATAATACGAAAGGGATGAATTTTCGATAGTTTTAACAAGCCGAATAAGATAGGCGCTCAATATTTTTATGTAATGATCCCTCAGGTCCAAAAAGATTAAAATATAGAGGAGGGATGGCACTTCTAATCAATTTAACAAGCTGGAGAGCCCAATTTCTCGGCAATATTTTCATATTTTATGACTCAGATGAAAAGAGCTTAAAGGAGACTAGTTTTCTGAGGAACGAGTGATGTTTTCGGATAGCAGCTGGTTCCAGGTAAGGTTTGGAACTTTTCAATCACGACAGTGTAAATAAGGTGGCTAATAGAATCACTCATTGCAGTTGTTCCTCAAAAGGGGTAAACAATCAAATGGAGGCGTATGATCGGCTAAAAAAGAGTGGAGGTGATGGTAAGAACATGACCAAGGTTCAAAAGCTGATAATTATGCGATCACAATGGTTATTTACCGAAGGTGGGTTCATTTTTTAATGAGCTTAAACTCTGGTGGAACATATTCTCATTGCTAGGTTTATTTTTTAACGAGCTTGAACTTCGCGTAAAACTGCTTGTGCCAGTCATATAATAAGGATGTCTCATTGATAGGTTCATTTTTTAGGGAGCTTTCCCCATTTGAAAATTTGCTCTGGAGCCTTTCGCTATGCAAGCTAGGAATGACCACCCTACGAGTTTAAAGGATTAAGAACCTACACACTAAGAAAATAAATGGTCGTTTTTCACTTACATGCAAAAAGGTTTGCATGCCCCTAGGTATAGAGAAGTAGAGTTTCCAGGTTACCATACAGAGTAGATGGTTCCACCTATGCAACAGAGAAAAACACTTCTTGGTCTTTGTCCATCGAAATAGACGAAGTTGATTCAAGTTCCAATTATCTAACCTTGACGAGGGAATCTTATTCTAGTCTAATCCCATTTTCCTAAATGAACGGGTGTGTCAGACTAGTCATATATCCTTCGCAGAAACCAACCCTATACCTAAAGTTTTCCTGCCGAAGCAGACTAGGGTGCATGCCCCCTAGGTTTAGTCACATTCACTGAATTACTTGCGTTCATCAAGTGGATTGACTGGAGATTGGTGAGGCATTCCTTGTGAAAAATGACCAGTTAGGGATGGCACTTGACTAGTAGCTATGTGTGAACCAGGGAATGAAATCTGGTCTATGAGCTGGACCACTCTGCTTTCATGCGGAAAACACATCACTCGAAAGAGTGAGGAAACAATAGCTCCCATGCTATAAATGTATTCACGCCCAAGGAGTAGATTGTAATCTAAATATCCTTAGACTACCATCACGTTTAGATGAACGGTTTTCCTTCTCAAAGTTATAGGCAAATTTGAAAGGATCCCTAACGGTTGACTGGTTCCTTTGTTGAAGCCTGTTAGATTTTGAATCTCAGGCAGAAGCGATGACGAACCAAGCGCTTTCCAAGCAGTTGAGGAAAGGATACTCACAAAAGCCCCTTCATCTATAATAGTACCAACCATGATCATTCTGTAAGCTTGTACTATGATTCATAATGGTACATTAGATGGTAGGCGGGGTCTGCCTAGTAGATTCCAATCGAAGGAAACGACTATATTGCTTGGAGGTGGGACCGAATAAATGGCTGGATAAATCTCTAACGAACTTCCTTCTTGCGGTAAAGGAATGGGTAGATTGCCCCATGTTCATCGGAGTCTGTGTTTACGAAAATAATTTGAACGGTGTCGTTCTCGTTCTCTTTGGTGACAGTATCATTTGAAGGTGGATCCTCTAAAGACAAGATTGGGTTGACTGCCATCTCAACCTATTAAATTTGGTCTGGTGTGGACTCAGAGGGTTTGTCTTCAATGATAGGTACTTTGACCCACAAAAAAGGTGTGTTAGTCAGATTTTGAACTAGAGATGGACTCAGCAAGAGTTTCTTGTATCCAAGAGGAAGTCGTGATGGTGAAGTAGGACGGTTGTCCAAGACTCTTTTAGCTTCATCCAAGAAGGGACAATGGTGGAGGGCATGATCACCTTCACACAGTCTACAAGGAAATTTAGATCTTCCTTTCTATCCATTAACTTTGTTTTCACTAGTTGACGGTGTACTCTCAACATGATCATCAGAGGTTGATGACACTAGATTGTACAAGCAGGGAGACCAATCCCTTAAGATCCATGGGATGCAAGGAAAATCTCGATGATAGTGGTCCCCTTTGCAAATGACACATGGAGATTTAGGTTTGGACAGTGCAGTGTGTGCATTTTCACCAGATGATGCATGGTTGCCCCCTTTCACCATTGGCTTCTTCTTCTTCTCCTTCCTTATCTTCTTCTTCTCAGTTACTTGGTTTTTAACATTACTAGCTTCACCAAGCGAAGAGGAATAAGGGGAGGGAGAGAAAAATGAAGTAGAAGATTGGGGGGAACTCTAGTATCATCTGGTTGTTGATTTGATTGCTCAGGAATCATGATGCTTTGAATGAAAAAGGTCGAGAAAAGCCATACTGGCAGGCCAATTGTCAGTCCTGGAAGGGACAATGTGGCCATATGAGGTGCTCCAACATCTCCCCAAGAGGAGAACGGACTAGGATTTCCCCCAAAGGGAAATACTTGGTTGGTGGACTCCATTTTCTCAACCTAAGACCAATGAGGGAACAATGATTTTATTCCGATTAAAATAAATTTTATGACGCTTTGGCACAACTTGCTTTTTCAAATTTTAAGATCGAGAAAAGCCTAAAGATGACTCTAGTCGCCTTCGATTTTTAATGAGGCTGAAGTGACAAGTGCTCGGATGGACCTTTTCTTTTAAGGAGTCTAAAAAGGAACGAAAGTGACTACTTTGGAAATCTAGATAGAGGGATTACCAAACCAATCGCAAAACTGCAGAATAATTTTTATGGTACGGTAGTCAATCTTCCCAAATGCTGTGTTCAGTGCATTGCGATCGATAGGGCGGCAGACACGGCTTCCTAAGGATAAAGGATATAGCCTATTATGGTCTCCCAATATATACTCGACAGTATGTGGGAGCACAAGTCCGTACTAGCACTTGTCATCTCAAAGAGGAAGAATCACTCAACCTACAATGAAAGAGATAGTTACCAGGCTTTACGATGTTGGAATACGTCTCTAGCCTAGACTTCTAAATGTTGTACGTTAGGTTCAAAAGCATTTTTATGTTCATTGAAATTTATTTTACAGTTGATGTTTCGTAAGAAGTTTGCCTTTAAGGTTCACCGCATGATGTAGATATAAAATTCCTAAATATGCAAACTCAGATTATAAATAGTCATTTACTTTCTTTTTGAAATGAAAATCCTAGCTACTAAGGAAAGAGAAGTAAAATCCTTCCGACATAGAGCAGAGAGCACACACTCAGATGCATTGTCCTAAATCAATTTCGACAATCAGTCTAAATGAAAATGCACATGCATGTATTTGTTTTCCGCTTTCTTAATGTGTGAATGACAAAAAGAATGCTAAGTACAGATCTGAACTATTCTTCTTTGAAAGCGACAATACTAACAATTTTCTTTCCAAAAAAATCGAAAGGAAGACTAAGACGACACTTTGAGATTTCAAATTCAAAAATTGCTTTCGACACTTGAAATACTATTAATTCAAATCAAATACAATGGCAAAAGTGTAATTGACTATCAAAAAGAGGAAGACTCTTTTCTTTGACTGAAAACGACACTTGCAACACTTTCAAATCAAAAGATGACACTTCGATTAAGCTATTGTTTGCAAAACAGAACTGTAAATGATGAAAATACATAAAAAAATTCACAATTCTTTATCAATGGAGGCTGACTAATGCAAAAGAAGAGAGTTTCAACAGTGATATACTGATCATGGATAGAAAAACTACTGAACAAAGTTAAAGGCAATGAAGAAAAAACCAAAATCTGGAGGCAGAAATAGCCTTATTTGATCATCGCAACTGTAACACAGGGAAACAGGGATGCATCTCACCTACAGCACATGGGAGGTGCGATGCATCCAGACTACCAATGAGAGATAGTGTGATCATCCAGGAATGAGACTAAACTTGTTTTTTTCTCACAGTTTGCAGCTAAGTTCAGGGCTTTAGGCTGAGCTAATGATAGGTAGTAAACACAAAGTATAGGGGCTAAACTAATGAGGTTACTTGAGCTACCACCAGGGCACTTAGGATGTTTGCAAGTCAGTTGTTCAGTTCATAAACAAACCTGAAGATTGACTGAAGTAGCGTTGATCTACTTTGCACTTGCATAACAAATGCAGATCGAAGGCTAGCTAGCTTAACTTCAGGTTCCGTCTGTAGTTTATAAAGCAAACAAATAGAAACAAGCAAACAAGCTATTTTCTCCCCAGTGGAGTCGCCATTTCGTTATCAAGAAAACTAGTGTCCATTCAGAGCTGCTAGACACACTAAGATGGGTAGCTATCTTAGAAACAAACAAGCTAAAGTTACTTATGTTTTCCTTTATGAGAGATAGATGAGAGAGAAGTAGAGAGTACCAACCTCAGTCTTTCGCTTGGCTCCTTGCTTGTTTCCTCCCTCCTTTGAAAGAGCTTCGCCACTCCTTCCTTACTTATCCCGCTTCAAAGAACACCTGTAAAGTCAAAGAAACATAATACCATCAAAGCATAGAGATCTATAACCATAAAAAATATAGGATCAGATGTATATTAACCATACAAATGCATATATCAATACAAGACTCAGAGATATACAAGAATATGGAGGAAAACTCAAATAGCTTTATTGAGAGAAGTAGTGGAAGAGAGGATTACAACCCATTGGCCTGACCCAGTGCCATCCTCCCAGCATTAAAGCCCTCTTCACCTCATGAAAATCTTAGATCACCCCACAATACAATGTTGCATAGAGAAACAACCAACACTTCGTTACAAAATACAAAATTCTAGCCTTTGGATCTCTAGGATGAGGGATCCATATATAGATATTTGCAGGTGGGTGAGTCAGCTTCTGGGATTTTTATTAGTGTCATCTCTTTGATAGTTCTTGGTTCCACTTGGAGATTTCATGATCTCTTACTCATCCCTGGGCGAATTCAGAGAGGCAAGTGTCAAATGGGCAGTTTCTAGAAGATTCTCTGGGTTTCCACCTGGCCAACTGCCTCTGCCATTTGTCTGCTCTCACTTATCGCACCCTACAGAATGAATTTTCAGTATGCATCGCACTTTTTTCATGTGGAAGGTGAGATGCATCGAACGCTTAGCACTGAGTAGTCTGTATGGTCCTGTTTTGACCAGTTCTGAGTAGTTTTTCAGGGCGAACTTATGGGAGATGATGTAATCAGATGACCTTGTTCCTTTAGGGTATGAAACAACAATTTTAGGGACTTAGAAGCCCTTGGTTTATGGACATATGTGATGGGCATTGCAGTGCCCAAATATTTCTATAATAGATGGTGCATGAGGTAAGCTTGAATATTGTCTTTTATAGGGTCAAATACCTTATGTTCCTTATTATATTATGCTAATTTATTTTTGCGGAATGTAGGAAATATCTAGAGTTTGTTAGGTCCCTATAATACTAGTGATTACCCCATTACTATAATAGTTGTATCCCTTATTAATATTGTTGTGCCCCTATTGTCCCCATATTGTTATTACTGTGCCCCATAGAATCCCTCTATTGTTATTTTTGTGCCTTTATATTATTATTGTTTCGGTTGGGTTATATTGCGACTCCTATTATAGAAAGGAGGTTTTGTTATTCGAATCATCAAAGAATAATTCATTTGTGTAATGTAAAGGAGGTTTCCCCCTTGAAGAGGCTGAATTCTAAGGTGTTGATCTATCTTTTCTATCTTTCTGTGAGCTAGTTTCATAACATTTGGTATCAGAGCTTTGGATTCTAGGGTTTCACTGCTCCAAATAGGTCATCATGGCATTTTTTCTATAAATTTTTTTCTGTGATGTTTTAGAAGCAAAAAAAAGAAAAGAAAACCCCTTTGAGATGAAATTGCATTGAACCTCGGGTCTAAATTTCAAAGATTTTTGCACTATATTTGCAGAGATATGATCTGAGGAAGTTGGTCTTTTCGCAGACTTTTGAATTACATTCCAAACAGGTGACCTGGGGAAAATCATCATAACTTTCTCTCTGAGCATCGGATTGAAATTTTGTAAGAAGTTACATAAATAGGATGGACTATAGTTTCTTGTATATATTTTTTAGAGCCAAAGGTCGAAACAAGGACACATGGCATGTCATACAAGTTCGCTCTACTGAACTAGTCTATAATCAGGTCACTATGGGAGATTTGGCATAACTCTTCCTTGGAGGATCCAATTTGGATTAGACTGGTGGCATTGGAAAGAGGCCACAGAGGGCTACTGTAGGTTGAAATTTCAGAACTGGAGGATCCGAAATTACAGAGATACATTAGAGGCAATATCGAGCTCCTACAAAGTGAAAAAAGGTGTGTATATTTTTTTAAATTTTTGATTAAGCTTGGTTTGAAAAATTATTTTGAAGGAATTCAAAGGGTATAGTAGAGAATTATTATCGGTAACTGATGCCCTAAGGAAAGAAAATGCAAACACCTAGTAGCAACCTGAAAGCTCTAGCATGACTCATGAAGAAGATGAAGAAACGCTACATGATATATCAAAATTAAAAGACCAAGTGCAACAAATGTCACTCTCACAAAAGCTAACAGAAGCTAAGATAAATGGCATGGAATCTATGATAAAGGGCGTGGAATCTAAGATGAATGGTGTGGAAGATAATATGGATGATTTGAAGATAGATTTGAAGACAGATTTGAAGATAGGCATGGTAGATTTGAAGACAGATTTGACAATTTTTCTACAAGAAATACTTACTAATGGTGAAAGGGTAGTAAAGGAAACTCATGATGCAAACAAAAGAAATGTTAATCATAATTTAATAGACTCTAATGTTGGATCAAAGAACCACCATATTCAAAAAATTGATATGAGGAATTTTGATGGCAAGGATCCCGCAACATGGATATTACAAATGGAGCAATTTTTCGATCTCAATAATGTGCAAAACACACAAAAGGTACGTATTGCAACTTTATATTCTGAACCAAATCAATTTGTATGGTATCAATGGATTTTCTCTCGTAGAAAAATTATCACTTGGGCAATTTTTACGAAAGAATTGACAACACATTATGAGGATACAAAAAGAAACACTTTTTTTAGCCAATTGATAAGTATCAAACAAAAGGGTTCGATAATGTTGCACATTGAGGAGTTCTGAAAATTGAACATAAGGGTAAAAAATGTTCCAGGGGAGCATAGGATTGATGTCTTCATAGGGACTTTAAAGGATAATATCCAACATGATGTTCGCCTTTGGGAACTTGATTCATTGGAGAAGGCATTCAGGTTAGCAAGAAAAATGGAAAGAAAAATTATGGCAACCAGGAAGCATACCACTCACAACTATAAAGATGGAAGTGTTGTTGCCTCTAGTCCTCCACAAAATATAAGGTTGACACCACAAAAATTGGACGAAAAAAGATTAAAAGGGCTTTTTTATAGTTGTGATAGCAAATACACTAAAGGTCATAAGTGTGCTGAGAAGAAATTATTCTACATAGATTGTGAAGAGGAAGAAGAAAAGGAGCAAGAAAGGTCAAAAGAAGAGGATATACTCCAGGAAAAAAGCCTAGATAAAGAAGAAATGAATCTGACAATATCTTGTAATGCATTGGCTGGAATTACCACTCCTCAAACGATTAAGATAAAAGAACAAATCAAGAAGAAAAAGGTAATAATGTTGATTGATTCAGGAAGTACCCACAATTTTATTCATTGTAAGGTAGCAAAAGAATTGAATTGTTGATGTTGTACTAGGAGTCAAATGGCTACAACCCTTGGGTATAATATCTTTTAATTTTCAAGAACTTTTCATGAAATTTTCTGCTGAAGGAAAGTAAGTTGTATTGAGGGGTATTGCAGGGAAACCAGGAAAGATAATCAGCTCTAACGGTAAGACAAAGCTTCTAAAAAAGGAACAAAGAGGTCTAATTGCACAATTATGTTCGCTAGATGTTTCCACATCAAAATCATATATTTCTCTAGATCTCCAAAAATTCTTGGACAATCATTCCAAGGTATTTGAGACTCCCAAAGGTCTCCCACCTATTCATGATCATGATCATGCTATTCACCTGATTCTAGGAAGTGTTCCTCCAAACATTAGGCCATATAGATATCCCTATGCCCAAAAGAGTGAAATTGAACGCATGGTTGCAAAAATGCTAGAGGTTGGTATAATTCAACCTAGTCCAAGTTCTTTCTCTGCTCTAGTAGTATTGGTGCATAATAAGGATGGATCATGCCGCGTGTGTTTGGATTATAGGGAGTTCAACAAGCTCACTATTAAAGATAAGTTTCCCATTCCTGTTATTGATGAATTGCATGGATCAATTTACTTCACCGTGTTGGATATTCATTCAGGATATCATCAAATCAAAATGAAGACTGAAGACATTCCAAAAACAACATTTAGAACTCATGAGGGTCATTATGAATTTTTGGTCATGTCTTTTGGCCTTACCAATGCACCTTCTACATTTCAAGGTTTGATGAATTCCATTTTCAAACCCTTAGAAAATTTGTGTTAGTATTTTTTGATGATATACTAATCTACAACAAGTCTGGGAAGGTGTTAGTGCCTAAATCTACCTCAGGATGAGAAAGGCAGGTCTAGGGTAACATCAAACCACGCTTAACCTGGTAGCTAGCACTACCAGGTCGAGAGAGGGCTCTCTCCTTATCAATCTCAGGAGAATATAACAAATGAGGCTTGAGATGACTGATGTAAAGACTAATTTTAGGCTAGGTATATGCTTAGAGGAGTTTGATTGAATTTAATGTTGGTTTGCTAGCTCAAATGTGAAAGGCAAATTTGGGTCCAAGGAATGGACACAATCTTGCAGAGATCTCTATGGGGCGAGGTAGGAAAATGGTTTAGTACTTTAAAATAAGTGAGGTGGAGAGTCTTAAGACTAGTGAGGAGTTGAAGAGGGCATGAAAGTCTCAGGGATCATCTTCAAACAGCTGAAAACATAAATAACTAAACAAACCCAAGGTAGAGAACTGCAAACATCAATGAATTCTACCTTTATCCTTGTTTCATTTAGTTAAGATGAACAGAGAGAGATTTGGCATAGATAAACACATGTAAACTTGAATTACAAAAGGAAAAACAATACCAAATCAAGTTGCCGCAAGAATCCCACAAAGTGCTGCAAACCCTGGTCTATTCCTTTGCCAAATTAGAAAGATGAATGTAGAATAATGCTCAAAGCATTCAAAAGAGTCCAACCTTTACCAATGACTGAAAAACTACTAGATATAGGCAACAAACAACTCATCCTAGCCTTTAGGGGTCGATTTCATAATTTTAGGAGCTATTTCAACAAGATCTAAACTGAGAACTAAAAAGTAGGCAGTCAAACAACTTGCCTCTAAAAACTAAGAAAGTGATTCATTCAGTTTTCAAACTACCTTTTTATCATGTATCTACCTCCATGAGTGAAATTTTAGCATATTTACATCAAAATCCATCAACTTACATCAAATTACATTATGAGTTTGAATATGAAAGAGAGAAAAGTCAAACTGAGAAAAAACTAGGCGAAAAACAAAGTTTTTTGGGCAAGAAAGTCAATTTTCCATCCTGTGCATTGCACCTCTAACCCTGTGCACTACGCCTTTTTGCAACTGATTTTGGAGGCCTTCCCGTGCACCAAATTTGCTCCAAGTGGGCTTGTTGGAAAGGTATGTCTGTCTCCTTTCTAGAACATGTACAATTTCTAAATTTGGCATCCATTTATACCTCCAAAAATGAATTCTCCCAACACTGCTTTCCGTGTGGCCAAAAAGGGGCAGAAAGGGCATTTTTGAGGTGTTTTTGACCCTTTTGGAAGCTCAAAACTTGAAAAAATTTCTTGGCCATGTGATGGAATTCATATTTCTCCATGAGGAATCCAAAAATGCTGAGTTTTTCTCGAAAGGAGATCCCTAGAAAAAGCGCGTGGAAGGTGTTGCGGCGCACCAGGCAGAAAACCCTGTTTTTTAGGCCAAAAATTCAAAATTTGCAAAACGTTTCCCAAATTTCTTGAAATTTGGGGTGAGCGTCCTTCATTAAGTTTTGTGTTGGGCTAAGGAAGCCTCAGTAAAGATCTAGAGTCTATCTTGCGCTTTTCTCTTCCCCATTGCTTTCTTCAACTTGGCCTTCAAAATCCTGATTCTTGCTTTGCAACTTTTGTTTCTTGCCAAATAATGATAGGCCATGTGCTTCAACATATTTTTCTCTTTATTGGACTTTTCTAGTAGCTTCTCCAAATGCATATTTTCCCTTTCAAGCCAAGACTCATGATCAACTTCAATTTCTTGTTCAAGTGGTGTCAACTTAACTTTCCTCCTCTTGGAAGCTTGCCGATTTTCTCTTATTTTTTGGAGCTCCATGACGGTTTGATGATCCTCTAGTTGTTTGTTCCTATGATCAAGATAATTGATTGTCAACTTGGCTCTTTCCAAGTTGAGAGACAAGTCATGAATGTCAGCTTGTTGTTCCTGAATGATCTCCTTGAGCGTTGAGCTTCGGGAGCCCAAATCGGTGTCATCATCCTGAATGAGAATGAAATCTCTCTCTTGACCTTCTAAAGCCCCCTCATCATCCAATGGATACTTACCCTTGTCCTGTACCTGCTCTGCTGATGAAGGAAATGAGACCCCTTCCACCCTAGGTGGAGAAAGTACACATTTTAATGTTGCAAACAATCTCCTAGTGCCTTTTTGGTATGTGACAAATATTGGCACACTGATGGTTTGTGTCTCATGCACCTATTGCCGATGTGAAGGCTCTCCTGCCTCATGAAAAACTGATGGGGGAACTTGTGGACCTGTGAATACCTCATGTGAAATGAAATCCTCCCATGCAAAATTCAGTAAACTAAGCTGATGCAAAAACACAATTTTGATTAGTGCAAAGTGATAGATGTTGTTATACTGCTGATGAGGAGGCTTCCTTTGAACCAATGTGGTCATATTCTCAATATTCTGGCAAATGAAATAGGGGAGGTTCATCATCCTCACCCTAGTAAAGTGCATCAAAAATCTGATACGATAGGTGTACATACGAGAAAATATGCCCTCACAGCTGAAATATTTGATTATGAGTTTCATCAAGGGAGCATATATGTCCTGTAGGTATCTGAAAGGGAAGACCCTACTGACATGTCTCTGAAAACCTACCTTGATATAAGCCTCATAATGATCTCTATCTACCAGCGGCCCCTTATTCCATTGCTCACCTACATTCGGAATACCGGTTGCTTGAGCTATAGTCTTAGGTGTCAAGGTGAAAGTCACACCTGCCAAATTGACTAGTCCATTGTGAAGATGGAGTACAAATAATATGGCAAGCTCATGGTGGTATTTGACTCTTTTCATCATCTCACAAAATTGGTAACAAGGTTGATGTTGGAAGCATGTGACAGCAAGAGGATAAGCCAACAACTCAGCAAGTGAAGTAGGTTCCTCCCGGTTATGTTTTCCACTCTTGTGAGGTGTCCTTGGTGCATGATTTTCTCTGGAAGAGTCACTAAATGTTTCCTCATTTCTATCATAAGAAGAATCTAACTCCATGTTTGCCAATGCTTGATTTTACATAGATGAGTATGAAGAGATTTTATAGTGTCAATGGGTATTTTCTGCTAAAAGAAAGGGTTTGATGATAAGGACTGTGGAGCGACTATGTATGAGGGATTGGGGATGCTGCTGGTAGGGTTTTTGGGGAATAGAAGGGTTTGTGGAATGATATTTATGGTTTAGGATTGCTGATTAGGGTTTTGGATAAGTGACGGTAGGGATTAGGGTTAGTAGTTTTAGGGATGTGGGGAATAGGGAATGGGTAAGTATGAATGGAAAGGGAGGGAGAAAATGAAGTGAGGAAGTGAGGGAGTGAAAATGATAGGGGTAGGATTTAGTAGCAAAAACAACAATTTGTAAACCCTAGGCAATGTTTTTTCAACAAACAGTGCAAAGAGCTAGGGTTTAATTTTTTCCCTATTGAATCACCATGAACACTGAAGCAAACTCATGCATTGAGCATATGGGAGTGTGAACTTACTTGTGCAATGAGGAATTTACAATTTGAGAGCCTTTGGAGGAATATGTAAATGATTTCAGGCCTTGTAGACTGGTGCGCCGCGCCACATCACATGTGTACCACGCCTCTCTGGTGCGTCGCGCCAGTTATAAATTATAATGTGGAGTGGGCTTTGTGTGCACCGTGCTAGCTCGGTGCGCCGCACCACTACCCATGTTCAAAGTGCCTCTTTAAATTTTACAAGGGTTTGCATCTTTAACACATGGAAGGTGTGGTCAGGTGAGTTGGAGACATGACCATTAAGATGTGGGACCACAGGTAAGACAAAGAGAAAGTGCGGAGCGCCAATTCTGTGCGTAGTGCCTTTTTGCAGACTAGTTTTGAGAGCCTTCTCTACATCCAAATTGGGTACAAAATAGCTCGTTAGAAATTTTGTTGAGTCTAATTTCCAACACAACTTGAATGTTTCAATTCGGAGTTCATTTGCCCTATCAAAAGTCAAATCTCCCAAGACTGGTCAAAATGTGAAAAATGAGGCTGCCTAAAGGCAGAGTGCTTTTGCAGTCAACTTTTGAAGGTCTTCCTCAACTCCAAATTGAGCTCATGATAACTCATTGGAAATATTTTTGTGTCTACTTATCATTTCACTCATCAAGAAATTCATTTGGTCAACCAGGATAGGAGATATTTTGATTTTCCCAAGGCCACTCCAAAGGTGCAGCAACCCTCCTAAGGAAACTTTATTTTGACATTTCTCTGAAACCATGATAGCTGTGTAAAAAATAAAAGAGGCTTTTCTTCTCGGGTCATTACAGGACAAAAACCTCTCTCAATTTTTCCAAATTAATATTTTCTCGCTCAGAAACACAATTTGAAGAAAAACCATCCCTTTTGTGTGATGAATGACTTGTTCTCTGGAATGACTTCTCGACAAATGATGGAGATCTGATGTTTGATGATATGAAATGGCCTCATACCTTCTGATATCATTTATGCCTCCTCTGCTTAGATATCTCTAATCCCACAACCAACCCTAGCTCAGTGGGAGAGTAAATTAGGGTTTGTTCTCTTTTGCTTTTGCAAGCGGATTGGTGGTCAAGATCACTTGATTTTTGTAGCAGCAGGTGCTTGGCAATATCACCGGGTGACCAGGAGCAGCTTGTAGATACTTATTACATATAGAAGACACTTAAAATTACATAAAATTTGTACATGAAATGGAGAAACCCTGTTTTCACCTCAAAACAGAGTTTTGAGGTAAAAACCCTTTATGGAGCAAATCATGAGTAAAATTTGTGATTTAGTAAACTTATTAAACATCCTCATGTGACTACTGGTCTGTTATTGAGTTTTTGAAGATCATGGTGGTAAGCCCTAGACCTAATGAGACTTGAAAACCCTAAAATGACTTTTGCAAATGAAATCAAATGAAAGTGACAACAAATGATCTGTACATGTGCAAATAGGCTAGCAGATGAAAAGCATGACGAAAATTGACAAAGAACCACTATCATTAGATGATCCATGACCTAATGGAATGCAACCGATTGGATGAGACACCTAAAATGCATGCAAAATGAGAATTTTGGTCACTGATGGAGAGATGAAGATACCGACACTAACATTGGCTCCAATGGGGATGATAGCTCCTGGGAGGCGCCAAGAACCACAGATCTTTGGGAGAACAGATAAGTTCCTTCATCCATTGGGAAATGGAGTCAATAACTTCAAAACACCCAAAAACCAATTGCTATGAAACTTTGACTCAAGAATCATAGATGAACTGACTTAATTCAAAACTGAAACAAGACTCTCAAAAGCTGAAATTGAACACTCAGCTGAAACTATCTTTAAACTGACTGAAACAAAAAATGACTCAAGACTGACTTAACTGGAACAAGTACTTACAAAGCTTTTAAATGGCAGCAGACCATCGATATTTGAGGGCTTCAAATCATGATGATAACCACCTGCCTACTGATGAAATATATACAATCATGTGAAGTGGGCATTCCAACATAACCAATCCAGCAGATAGCTACATACTGAAATTCTGCTCTCACTTTCCCTGAGCAGGCAGAACGATGTACATGTAGGCAACTCACAATAAGGACTGAAACCAAGGCTTATGCTAACAAACCAGGCAACATTCATCTTCTCTTGTTCTTCCAAAAGAATGCCGAAAGGATCTTGAAAATCCTAAAGCACTAGCTTCTCTTAAGATCCAGCAACAAAAATACAAGTACTCCCTTCATTCTAATCTGAAAGAACAACTAGTTGTTGAGTGATAGGAAGGCACAAAGAGGTATAAGCTTCTGCCATCTGAGTGTTAGATATAAATTCCTTGACCATGAGAAATTCTAGCATATTGTCTCTCTCAAGATCATATTCCCCAACTTCATGGTCTAGGTCATACTTAAACAAAAAACAATCTTCAAGATGATCAAACATGATAGTCTTATCATTTTCATGAAGGAAAACACAATCTTTTCTCTGATCAATAAAGCTACTTTCAAGACTATCATTTTTTTCAAAAGTGGAAGAAGTTTCACCAACACTCTCTTGACCATGTGCACACTGTAGATATGCATTAGCTTCGGCTATAACCTGACCTTTCACGAGTCGATCTATGTCATATTCAGATAGATGAGAGAATACTTTCTGTTTTGTTTTGCTCAAATGATTATTGTCTTCTTGAAATAACATTTCAAAACGTGAAAAACCTGAATGGCAGTCCTTAATTCCCCGATCTTCTGAAATTTGGAAACATTGTTGATCATATTCATATGACATGGAAATCAAATTATCATTTACCATTGAGTTATTGAAAGAAGATTTTTCACTTACTTTTTTTCCATGAAATGACTGGATTACCTCCTCATGAAGGCTTGGTTTAGTAACTTTGTCTTCTTCATTTCAGATGATCTCAACAGTAGAGCTATCCTTCATGGGATACAAAACAAGGTAGTCTTCATCATCACGATCTGAATCTAGATCTGAAATAACCGACTTGAATTTATCACATTCTAAAATTGAAACTTGACTTTCCTGCATACTGTCTTCTTCTATGGATAGATATAAAATAAAACCTTCTCTTTCATAATTTTCCACGGTAGTAAGATCTTGATCCAACTGTAAAGTTTCCTGCGCATCTTGATAAATATCCTCTTTATGCTGCTGAAATGGATTTTCATGCAGGGCTTCCATGATCTCATCATCCATGAAGTTATCATCTTCATAAATTCTCTCAATATTTTCAATAAAACTATAAACATGTTTGCAACAATTCTGAACTAAATTTAATGATGGATAAGATTCTTTATACCTTTCAAAGAACATGGCATGGAAATCCTTCAGACAGTAAATACAAGCAGGCGACAAACCTTCATACCAAGATCGGGATTCACCTTCCAGAGTGGCCATGAATATCTTCATCAAGCAATATTCAGGAAAATCAACCTTCAACTTGCGAATATGTATGTGAAATCTAACCAGATGTAAAGAAACATCATTCCTATCATCATCTTTAAACATAGGCAAATTCCTTTACCAATCTACCTTAGGAATTTTATCTGGGAAACCTGGAATGTGATCTTGTTATAGACATATTTGGGCACTGCAACCCCAATCATGTATGTCAACAAACCAAGGGCTTATAAGTCCCTAAAAGTGTTGTTTCATGCCCTAAAGGAACAAGGTCAGTTGACTACATAATCTCCCAGAAGTTCTCCACAAAAAACTGCTTAGAACTGGTCAAAACTGGACCATACACATTGCTCAGTGCTAAAGGTGCGATGCATCTCACCTGCTCAGTGAAAAAAGTGTGATGCATACTAGAAATCCCTTCTGTAGGGTGCAATGGGTGAGAGTAGATAAATGGCAGAGACAGTTTGTAAGGTGGATGATCATGGAATCTTCCATTAACTTCTCCTTGTGACACTTGCCTCTCTGAATTCGCCCAGGGATGAGTAAGAGATCATCAATCTCCAAGTGGAATCAAGAACTATCAGAGAGAAGACACTAATCAAAATCCCAGAAGTTGACTCACCCCTTTGCAATCATCTATATATGGATCCCTCATCCCAGAGATCCAGGGGCTAGAATCTTGTATCTCGTAAGGAAGCGCTGTTGGTTTTTTGGTGGAACATCATGGTGTTGGGTGATATAAGATTTTCATGAGGTGAAGAAGGGATTTCATGCTGGGAGGATGACGCTGGGTCAGATCAATTGGTTGTAATCCTCTCTTCTAATCTTTACATCAATAAAGCTATTCAAGTTTTCCTCCACATTCTTGTATGTCTGAAAATATATTCATTTGTGTGGTCAATATATATCTAGTCCTATATTATTTATGATTGTTGATCTCTACAATTTGAAGGTATTATGCTACTTTGAATTTACAGGTACTCATTGAAGCGGAGTGGTCAAGGAAGGAGCGGCAAAGACCTGTCAGAGAGAGGAGAAGGAACAAGCAAAGAACCGAGCGAAAGACTAAGGTTGGCATTCTTTGCTCTTCCCCTATCTACTTCTCGTAAAGGAAAATGAAAGTAACTTTAATATGTTTGTTTCTAAGATAGCTACCCATCTTAGTGGGACTAACAGTTCTGTATAGACACTAGATTTCCCGATAACAAAATCACGACTCCGCTGGGGAATGAATAGCTTGTTTTCTTGTCTATATTTGTTTACTTTATAAACGACAGATGGAGCCTGAAGTCAAGCCACTAGTGTTCGAAATGCATTTCCTATGCAAGTGCAAAGTAGATCAATGTTGCTTCAGTCTATCTTTGGGTTTTGTTTATAAACTGAAAAATTGATTTGCAAACATCCTAATTGCCTTGGTGGTGGCTCAAGTAGCCTCATTAGATCAGCCCCTGTGATTTGCATTTACTGACTATCATTTGCTTGGCCTAAACCCCTGAACTGAGCTTCAAATTGTGACCAAAACCAAGTTGAAGTCTCGTCCCTGGACCATTACACCTTCTCCTCTTAGGAAACTAGATGCATTGCACCTCCCGTGTGCAGTAGGTGCACTGCATTGCTCTTTCCCTATGTTACAGGTGCGATGATCAGATAAGACCTCTTCTACTCCAAGATTTTGGTTTTTTGTTCACTCTCTTTAGCTTTATTTAGGAGTTTTCTGTCTCTGATCAGTATAACTCTGTGGAAACTCCCTTCCTTTGCATGATTCAGCCTTCATAGTACAAAGAATTGTGAATGTTTTTATGTATTGTGCGCCATTTACAGTTCTCTTTTACAAAGAAATAGTTTAATCAAACTGTCGTCTTTTGATTTGGAAGTGTCACAAGTGTCGTTTTCAGTCAAATAAAAGAATCCCTCTATTCTTGATGGTCGATTACACTGTTACTCTTGTATTTGATTTGAATTAATAGTTTTTCAAGTGTCGAAAGCAATTTTCAATTCAAAATCGCAAAGTGTCGTCATTATCTTCCTTTCGTCTTTTGAAAAGAAAATCATTAGTACTGTCACTTGAAATGATTCAGATTTGTACTTAGCATTCTCTCTGTCATTCACACATTAAGAAAGAAAAAAATAAATACATGCATGTGCATTTTCATTTAGACTGCTTGCTGATTTTGATTTAGGACAGTGCATCTAGTGTGTGCTCTCTGCTCTATGTTGAAAGAATTCCACTTCTCTTTCCTTTGTAGCTAGGATTTTCGTTGCAAAAAGAAGATTAAACAATTTTTTATCATCTTAAATTGCATTTTAGGAATTGTATATCTACATCACGCGGTGAACCTGAAAGGAAAACTTCTTAATAAAGATCAACTTTAAAATAAATTTAATGAACATAAAAACGCTTTGGAACCTAATGCACATCATTTAGAAGTCCAGGCTAGAGACATATTCTAGTGTCGTAAAGCTTGGTAACTATCACTTTCATTGTAGGTTGGGTGATTCCTCCTCTTTGAGACGACAAGTGCCAGTACGGACTTGTGCTCCCACGTACCATCAAGTATATATTGGGAGACCACAATAAGCGATATCCTTTATCCTTAGGAAGCCATGTTTGCCACCCTATCGATCGCAATACGCTGAACACAACATTCGGGAAGATTGACTTCTGTACCGTAAAAAGTATTCTGCAGTTTTGTGATTGGTTTGGTAATCCCTCTGTCTAGATTTCCAGAGTAGTCTCTTTCATTCCTTTTTAGACTCCTTAAAGGAAAAGGTCCATTTGAGCACTTGTCACTTCAGGCTCATCAAAAATTGAAGGCGACTAGAGTCATCTTTAGCTTTTTCTCGACTCTTAAAAATTGAAAAAAGCAAGTTGTGTCAAAGTGTCTAAAATTTATTTTAATCAGAATAACGTCATTGTTCCCTCGTTGGTCTTAGGTTGAGAAAAATGGTTTCCACCAACCAAGGATTTCCCCTTGGGGGAAATCCTAGTCCTTTCTCCTCTTGGGGAGATGTTGGTGCACCTCATATGGCCACATTGTCCCTCCCAGGACTGACAATCGGCTTGCCAATATGGCTTTTCTCGACTTCTGTCATTCAAACCACTGCGATTCCTGAGCAATCAAATCAGCAACTAGATGATACTAGAGTTACGCCCCAACCTTCTGCTTCGCTTGTTTCCCCCTCCCCTCCTTCCTCTTCACTTGGTAAAGCTGGTAAATCTAAATACCAAGTAACTGAGAAGAAGAAGAAAGGGAAGGAGAAAGAGAAGAAGAAGAAGGAGCCAAAGGCGAAAGGGGAAACCGTGCATTGTCTAGCGAAAATCCACACACTGCACCATCCAAGCCTAAATCTCCATGCGTCATTTGCAAGGGAGACCACTATCATCGAGATTTTCCTTGCATCCCATGGATCTTAAGGGACTAGTCTTCTCATTTCCACAATCCGGTATCATCAACCTCTGATGATCATGTTGAGAATACATCGTCAACTAGTGAAAACGAAGTCTCTGGACAGAAAGGAAAATGTAAATTTCCATGCAAACCGTGTGAAGGCAATCATGCCATCCACCATTGTCCCTTCCTGGACGAAGCTAAAAGAGTCTTGGATAACTGTCCTGTTTCACCACTATGGCTTCCTCCTAGGTATAAGAAACTCTTGCCGAGACCATCGCTAGCTGAAAATCTGACTAACACAACTTTGTGGTCGGTCAAAGCATCTATCATTGAATATAAACCCTCTGAATCCATACCAGACAAAAGCCAAAAGGTTGAGGTGGCAGCTGACTTGGTCTTGTCTTCGGAAGGTCCATCTTTAGATGATATCGTCACCAAAGAGAATGAGAACGACACCGTTCAAATTATTTTCGTAAACACAGATTCTGATGAACATGGGGGAAATCTACCCATTCCTTTACCATAGGAAGGAAGTTCATCAGGGTCATATCCAGCCATTTATTCGGTCCCACGTCCGAGCAACCTAGTCATTTCCTTCGACTGGAATCTACTAGGCAGACCCTGTTTACCATATAATGTACCATTTTGAATCATTGTTCAAGCTTACAGAATGGTCATGGTTGGTACCATCATAGATGAAGGGGCTTTTGTGAGTATCCTTTCCTCAACTACTTGGAAAGCGCTTGGTTCGCCATCCCTTCTGCCTGAGATGCGAAATCCGACAGGCTTCGACAAAGGAACCAGTCGACCATTAGGGATCCTTTCAAGTTTGCCTATAACTTTGAGAGGGGAAATCGTGTATCTGAACATAATGGTAGTCTAAGTATCTTTAGATTATAATTTGCTCCTTGGGCATGACTATATTTATAGCATGGGAGCCATCGTCTCCTCACTCTTTCGAGTAATGTGTTTTTTGCATGAAGGCCGAGTGGTCCACCTCGTAGACCAGCTTTCGTTCCCAATTCACACATAGCTAATAGTCAAATGCCATCCCTAACTGGTATTTTCACGCAAGGAATGTCTCATCAATCTCCAGTCCTTCCACCTGAAGAATGCGAGTAATTCGGTGGCCATGACAGAAACCCAGGCGGCATGCACCCTGGTCTGCTTTGGCAGGAAAACTTCAGGTATAGGGTAAAGTTTCCGCAGAGGATATATGACTAGTCTAACGCACCCGTCCATTTAGGAAAATGGGATTAGACCGGAATAATGTACCTCCGTTAAAAGGTAGGCCTTTCCTGATAAAACAAACTTTTTGTTTGCAAATTGAAGGGTAACCTGGAAAATCTACTTTACTATACCTAGGGGCATGTGAACCTTTCGTGCGCAAGTGAAAAGCAACCAGCATAACGCTAACTCTATAATTCCACTAATTTCAACTGCTTAAGTTAGGTGAGTGGTCCAGTCGACCGTTCGCCTTTGCAGGGGGCAAATGGTGCCGGCGAAGTAAAAGGGAAAAATTTTCCTACCTAACATTAGTAGTTAACTAACCCCTAGGACAGTAGTTGGTCGTCCCTAGTTTTCATGCGAGAAGCAGTGGAGCAAAGTTTCGAATGGTGCAAGCTCTTTAAAAATTGAACCTATGGATAAGATATCCTTATTATATGACTGGCACGAGTAGTTTTTATGCGAGGTTCAAGCTCGTTAAAAATTAAACCTAAGCAATGAGGAAATGTTCCCACCCCAGAGTTTAAGCTCATTAAACAATGAACCAACCTCCGGTAAATAACCATTGAGAATGCATTATCATCAACTTTTGAGCCTTGGTCGTGTTCTTATCATCACCTCCACTCTATTTTAGCTGATCATACACCTCCATTTGATTGTTTACCCCTTTTGAGGAATAGTTGCGATGAGTGATTCTGTTAGCCATCCTTGTGACACTGATATGATTGGAGAATTCCAAACCTTACCTGGAATTAGCAGCTACCCGAAAATATCACTCGTTCCTCAAAAATGAGTTTCCTTTAAGCTCTTTTCATATGACTTGTAAAATATGAAAAGATTGCCAAGCAATTGGCCTCTCCAGCTCGTTAAAGATATTGGAAGTGCTATCCCTCCTCTAGATTTTAATCTTTTTTGGACCTGAGGGATTATTACACAAAAAGATCAAGCACTTGTCTTGTTCGGCTCATTAAAACTATAAAAAATTCATCCCTTTCATATTATTTTATACTTTTTCAGACCTAAGGGATTATATGATGAAAAAGGATTACTAGAGTCTCCTTTCTGTCCATTTTCAGACTCTCTAAAATTGAAAAAGGACTGAGTTGTCTTTGTCATTAAAATTGTTAAAACCAATAGCGACAAACTTGTCCATACAGACAAGAACAAGTTTCACTTTCGCTAGGATCATTAAAACATAGCGACGGGTTTGCTCGAAGGGAAAATTATAGAACAAGCATATGTTATCCTCCTCAAGATTGATAAAAATAAAGAGGTACTGGTCAGCAATGACTGGGCAAAATTGGGAAGAAAACTTGAAGAAACTTTATTGGTAGCCAGTCGATCTTGAACATGACACTTTCACTCCATCACCATGATTGAGTCGGGTTGGGTTATTCCTTTCAATGGTCATACAACCATTGGTCCACCATACTATCCATATTTGGGGTTAACGCTACCAATCCATTTCAGTGTTTCCGATATGTTCAAGAGAAGTCGATGAGAGAATTCACCAATCTAGCTTGTGTCTCACCCGCTGCAATACCTTCAAGCTTCATTCTTTCATGACCGCCACCTTGAACCCTGTATCATCAGATCGTTTTCACCTCCACAAAATCGTTTGCTCTGTTCCATGTTGTAGATGTGGGATTCATTAAAAACCCTCCTACGATGGGTCACTTCTTGTCGACGACAACTCATTATCTAGGAAGTCGACCTAGGAACAACCCTTCAGTATTTTGAAGTTTTCATGCCTCAATGGCAAGTTTCTCACTTCCAGCAACAGGTTTACATCAATGGCCTTCAACCGAAAGATTTTTCATGGTGTTCGACGCCAAGTCTCATTTTCACACCACGCGAATTGTACTGTAGTACCTTGAGGGTCATCATCATTATCGGTGATTCCTCTCATGCCTGTTAACAGCTTACATCATTGGCTGGTAAACAAGCGATGTCTTTCCATGTTCGACTCCAGAACATTTCTCACATGGATTGACTTGTACTTCAAACGAAGATTGGACGAGTTTGAAGACCCTGGATCTAGTTTCATCCATCTGGGCTGCGATATATTCAGGAAAATAAAGACATCAAATGTACATCATTGCTACACATATGATCATCTGAATCAAAGGATGATGGCTCTATCAGAATCATCAGTCTGCCACATAGACGGTTGTCTGTCCTATGTACATGAAAATGAATTTATAAAGCTGAGCATGGGAATTCCCACCTCAGCTAGATCATGAAAATGTTATGAAGATAATGTATTGTATTATATCTTATTACAGGTCACCTTCCAGTTTGAAAAACCTCGGATCCTCATGATAAAGCATTTCACAGGACATCAAAAGATTTTCGACCTCATGCTTTAGGGGGCAACTGTTATAGAAATATTTGTGCATTGCAACCCTAATAACGTATGCCCATAAACCAAGGGCTTCTAAGTCACTAAAAATGTTGTTTCATGCCCTAAAGGAACAAGGTCAGCTAATTACATCATCTCCTAGAAGTTCTCCACAGAAAACTGCTCATAACTGGTCAAAACTGGACCATACAGATTGCTTAGTGCTAAGGGTGCAATTCATCTCACCTGCTCAGTGAAAAATGTGCGATGCATACTGGAATGCACTTCTGTAGGGTGCGATGGGTGAGAGTAGACAAATGGCAGAGACAATTTGCAAGGTGGATGATCATAGAATCTTCCAGAAACTTCTCCTGTGACGCTTGCCTCTCTGAATTCGCCCAGGGATGAGTAAGAGATCATCAATCTCCAAGTGGAATCAAGAACTATCAGAGAGAAGACACTAATCAAAATCCCAGAAGCTGACTCACCCCTTTGCAATCATCTATATATAGATCCCTCATCCCAGAGATCCAAGGGCTGGAATCTTATATCTCGTAAGGAAGTGTTGTTGGTTTCTTGGTGGAACATCATATTGTTGGGTGATCTAAGCTTTTCATGAGGTGAAGAAGGCTTTTCATGTTGGGAGGATGACGCTGGGTCAGATCAATTGGTTGTAATCCTCTCTTCTAATCTTTACATCAATAAAGCTATTCAAGTTTTCATCCAAATTCTTGTATGTCTGATAATATATGCATTTGTGTGGTCAATATATATATGGTCCTATATTATTTATGATTGTAGATCTCTGCACTTTTAAGGTATTATGCTGCTTTGACTTTAGAGGTACTCATTGAAGTGGAGTGGTCAAGGAAGGAGCGACAAAGACCTGCCAGAGAGAGGAGAAGGAACAAGCAAAGAACCAAGCGAAAGATTGAGGTTGGTATTCTTTGCTTTTCCCCTATCTACTTCTCGTAAAGGAAAATGAAAGTAACTTTAATCTGTTTGTTTATAAGATAGCTACCCATCTTAGTGGGACTAGCAGTTTTGCATAGACACTAGATTTCTTGATAACAGATCTTGGCTCATGGGAGCATACCGTCAAGCAAGCAAATCCATTTTCATGAGAATGAATTCACCAAGAAATTCTTCAGGCTACTGGTTCTTGAAGAGTAGAGTCACCATAAAAATTATGAACCTTGGGATTCTTTGACATAGGAGTCACCAAGTGAACGATTTCAACCTTTCGGTGTCCGATTGTTGTCCACCATCAACAATCAGATCTAACTTGATACATGTATTGGGGTAACTTGCAAGTCAGATGTTCAGCTTATAAGACTAGACTAGAGATTGAATGAAGCAACTTTTATCTACTTATGCACTCGCAAAGTAATGTGCAGTTCAAAGGCTTCCTAACATAACTTTAGGCTCCATATGTAGTTTATAAAGTAAAAAACACTAAAAAAAAAATAATATTTTCCATAGTAAGGTCGCCACTATGTTAGTGCCTAAATCTACCTCAGGCTGAGAAAGGCAAGTCTAGGGGAACATCAAACCACGCTTAACCTGGTAGCTAGCCCTACCAGGTCGGGAGATGACTCTCTCCTTGTCAATCTCAGGAAAATATAGCAAATGAGGCTTGAGATCACTGATGTAAAAACTAATTTTAGGCTAGGTATATGCTCAGAGGAGTTTGATTGAATTTAATGTTGGTTTACTGGCTCAAATGTGAAAGGCAAATTTGGGTCTGGAGAATGGACACAGTCTTGCAGAGATCTCTATGGGGCGAGGTAGGAAAATGGTTTAGTACTTTGAAATAAGTGAAGTGGAGAGTCTTAAGACTAGTGCGAAGTTGAAGAGGGCATGAAAGTCTCAGGGATCCTCTTCAAACAACTGAAAACATAAATAACTAAACAAACCCAAGGTAGAGCACTGCAAAGATCAATGAATTCTACCTTTATCCCTGTTTCATTTAGTTAAAATGAATAGAGAGAGATGATGGCATACATAAACACATGTAAACTTGCATTATAGAAGGAAAAACAATATCAAATCAAGTTGCCACAAGAATCCCACAAAGTACTGCAAACTCTGGTCTATTCCTTTTCCAAACTGCAGAGATGAATATACAATATTTCTCAAAGCATTCACAAGAGTCCAACCTTTACCAATGATTGAAAAAATACTAGATATAGGCAACAAAAAACTCATCCTAGCCTTTAGGAGTCAAGTTCATAAGTTTAGGAGTTGTTTCAATAAGAGATAAAATGAGAACTAAAAAGTAGGCAGTGGAACAACTTGCCTCTAAAAACTAGGAAACTGATTCATTCAATTTTCAAACTACCTTTTTATGATGCATCTACCTCCATGAGTGAAATTTTAGCATATTTAAATCAAAATCCATCAAGTTACATCAAATTACATCATGAGTTTGACTATGAAAGAGAGAAAAGTCAAACTGAAAAAAAAACTAGGCGAAAAAGAGAGTTTTTGGACAAAAAGTCAATTTTCCATCCTGTGCTCCGTGCCTCTGTCCCTGTGCACCGTGCCTTTTTGCAGCTGATTTTGGAGGTCTTCTCATGCACCAAATTTACTTCAAGTGGGATTGTTGGAAAGGTTTGTCTATCTACGTTCCAGAACAGGTGGAATTTCTAAATTTGGCATCAATTTAACACTCTAAAAATGAGTTCTCCCAACACTGCTTCTTGTGTGGCCAAAAAGGGGCAGAAAGGGCATTTTTGTGTTGTTTTTTACCCTTTTGGAAGCTCAAAACTTGCCAAAATTTCTTGGTCATGTGATGGAATTCATATTTTTCCATGAGGAATCCAAAAATGTTGAGTTTTCTTTGAAAGGATGACCTTAGCAAAAGCGCGCGCCAGGTGGTGCGGCGCACCAGGCAGAAAAACATGTTTTTTAGGCCAAAAATTGAAAATTTGCAAAAGGTTTCCCAAATTTCTTGAAATTTGGGGTGAGTTTCCTTCATTAAGTTCTATGTTGGGCTAAGGAATCCTTAGCCAAGATCTGGAATCTATCTTGCTCTTTTCTCTTCCCCAATGCTTTCTTCAACTTGGCCTTCAAAATCTTGATTCTTGCTTTGCAACTTTTGTTTCTTGCCAAATAATGATAGGCCATGTGCCCCAACATCTTTTTCTCTTTATTAGCCTTTTCTAGCAGCTTCTCCAAAACAATATTTTCCCTTTCAGGCCAAGACTCACGATCAACTTCAATTTCTTGTTCAAGTGGTGTCAACTTGACTTTCCTCCTCTTGGTAGCTTGTCAGTTTTCTCTTATGTTTTGGAGCTCCATGATGGTTTGCTGAGCCTCTAGTTGTTTGTTCCTCTCCTCAAGATATTTGATTATCCACTTGGCTCTTTCCAAGTTGAGAGACAAGTCATGAATGTCAGCTTGCTGTTCCTGAATGATCTCCTTGAGCTTTGAGCTTTGGAAGCCCAAATCAGTGTCATAATCCTGAATGAGAGTGAAATTTCTCTCTTGACCTTTTGAAGGCCCCTCATCATGCAATGGCTACCTACCCTTGTCTTGTGCCTGCTCTGTTGATGAAGGAAATGAAACCCCTTCCACCCCGAGTGTAGATAGTACTCATTTTACTGCTGCAAACAATCTCTTAGTGCCCTTTTGGTATGTGACAAATATTGGCACACTAGTGGTTTGTGTCTCATGCACCTCTTGCCGATGTGAAGGCTCTCCTGCCTCATGAAAAACTGATGGGGGCACTTGTGGACCTGTGAATACCTCATGTGAAATGAAATCCTCCCATGAAACATTCAGTAAATTGAGTTGATGCAAAACCACAATTTTGATTAGTGCAAAGTGATAGATGCTGTTATATTGTTGATGAGGAGGCTTCCTCTGAGCCAATGTGGTCATCTTCTCAATATTTCGGCAAATGAAATAGGGTAGGTTCATCACCCTCACCCTAGTAAAGTGCATCAACAATCTTATACGGTAGGTGTACAGATAATAAAATTTGCCCTCACAGCTGAAATATTTGATTATGAGTTTCATCAAGGGAGCATATGTGCCCTGTACGTAGCTGAAAGGGAAGACCCTATTGACATGTCTTTGAAAACCAGCCTTGATATAAGGCTCATAATGATCTCTGCCTACCAGCTGCCCCTTATTCCACTACTCACCTACATTTGGAATACCAGTTGCTTGAGCTATAGTCTTAGGTGTCAAGGTGAATGTCACACCTACCAAATTGACATGGCCATTATGAAGATGGATTACAAACAGTCTGGCAAGCTCATGGTGGTATTTGACTCTTTCCACCATGTCACAAAATTGGTAACAAGATTGATGTTGGAAGAATGTGACAACAAGAGGACAAGCCAACAACTCAACAAGTGAAGTAGGCTCCTCCAAGTTATGTTTTCCACTCTTGTAAGGTCTCCTTGGTGCATGAATTTCTCTGGATGAGTCACTAACTATTTTCTCATTTCTGTCATAAGAAGAATCTGACTCCATGTTTGCCAATGCTTGATTTTACTTAGATGAGTATGAAGAGATTTTATAGTGTCAATGGGTATTCGCTGCTAAAAGAAAGGGTTTGACGATAAGGACTGTGGACCGACTATGTACGAGGGATTGGGGATGCTACTGGTAGGGTTTTTGGGGAATATAAGGGTTTGGGGAATGATATTTATGGTTTAGGATTGTTGATTAGGGTTTGGGATAAGTGAAGGTAGTGACTAGGGTTAGTAGTTTTAGGGATGTGGGGAATAGGGAATGGGTAAGTATGAATGGAAAGGGAGGGAGAAAATTAAGTGAGGGAGTGAGGGAGTGAAAATGATAGGGGTAGGATTTATCAGCAAAAACAACAATTTGTAAACCCTAGGCAGTGTTTTTTCAACAAACAGTGCAAAGAGCAAGGGTTTAAATATTTCCCTATTGAATCACCATGAACACTGAAGAAAACTCATGAATTGAGAATATGGGAGAGTTAAATTACTTTTGCAATGAGGAATTTACAATTTTAGATCCTATAGAGGAAGATGTGAATGATTTCGGGCCTTGTAGACTGGTGCACCGCGTCACCTCACAGGTGCACCACGCCTCTCTAGTGCGTCGCGCCAGTTATAAATTACAACGTGGAGTGGGATCTTTGTGCACTGCGCTGGCTCAGTGCTCTACACCACTACGTAGGTGCGTATCACCTCTTTAACTTTTACAAGGGTTTGCATCTTTAACACATGGAAGGTGCGGTCAAGTGCGCTATGCGGGACTGCAGGTAAGACAAAGAGAAAGTGTGGAGTGCCAATTCTGTGTGCAGTGCCTTTTTGCAAACCCGTTTTGAGAGCCTTCTCAGTGTACAAACTGGGTTCACGATAGCTCGTTGGAAAGCTTATTGAGTCTAATTTCTAATACAACTTGAATTTTTCAATTTGGGGTTCATTTGGCCTATCAAAAGTCAAAGCTCCCAAGACGGCTCAAAATGTGCAAAATGAGGCTGCCTAAAGGCAGAGTACTGTTGCAGTCAACTTTTGAAGGTCTTCCTCAACTCCCAATTGAGGTCATGATAGCTCATTTGAAAGTTGTTTATGTCTAGTTATTATTTCACTCATCAAACAAGTCATTTGGTCAACCAGGCTAGGAAAAATTTTGATTTTCCCAAGGCCACTCTAGAAGTGCAACAACCCTCTTGAGGAAACTATATTTTTGACATTTCTGTGAAACGATGATAGCTGTGTAAAAAATGAAATAAGCTTTTCTTCTTGGGTCATTGAAAGACAAAAACCTCTCTCACGTTTTTCAAATTCATCTTTTCTTTCTCAGAAACACAATTTGAAGAAAAACAATCCCCTTCGTCTGATGAATGACTTGTTCTTTGGAATGACTTCTCGAAAAAAGATGGAGATATGATGTTCGATGATATGAAATGGCTTCATACCTTTTGATATCCCTTATCCCTCCTCTTCTTAGATATCTCTGATCCCACAACCAACCCTAGCTCAGTCAGAGAGGAAATTAGGGTTTGTTCTCTTTTTCTTTTGCAGGCAGATTGGTGCTCAAGATCACTTGATTTTTGTAGCAGCAGGTGCTTGGAAATATCACCGGGTGACCAGGAGCAGCTTGTAGATACTTATTACATATAGAAGACACTTAAAATTACATAAAATTTGTACATGAAATGGAGAAACCCTGTTTTCACCTCAAAACAAAGTTTTGAGGTAAAAACCCTTTATGGAGCAAATCATGAGTAAAATTTGTGATTTAGTAAACTTATTAAACATCCTCATGTGACTGTTGGCCTGTTATTGAGTTTTTGAAGATCATGGTGTTAAAACCTAGAGCTAATGAGACTTAAAAACCCTAAAATGACTATTGCAAATGAAATGAAATAAAAATGAAAACAAATGATCTGTACATGTGCAAATAGGCCAATAGATCAAAAGCATGAGGGAAATTGACAAAGAACCACTAGCATCAGATGATCCATGACATAATAGAATGCAACTGATTGGATGAGACACCTAAAATGCATGCAGAAAGATAATTTTGATCACTAATGGAGGGATGAATATACCGACACTAACATTGGCTGCAATGGGGATGGTAGCTCCTGGGAGGTGCCAAGAATAGTAGATCTTTGGGAGAGCAGACAAGTGCCTTCATCGATTGGGCAATGGAGTCAATAACTTCAAAACACCTAGAAACCAATTACTATGAAACTTTGACTCAAGACTCATAGTTGAACTGACTTAATTCAAAACTGAAACAAGACACTCAAAAGCTGAAACTGGACACTCAGCTGAAACTATCTTTAAATCGACTGAAACGAAAAATGACTCAAGACTGACTCAACTAAAACAAATACTTACGAATATTTTAAATGGCAGCAGACCATTAAGATTTGAGGGCTTCAAATCATGATGACAATCACCTGCCTATTGATGAAATATGTAGAATCATGTGAAGTGGGCCTTCCAATGTAACCAATCCAACAGATGGCTACATACTGAAATTCTGCTCTCACTTTCCCCGAGCAGGTAGAACGATGTACATGTATGCAACTCACAAGAAGAACTGAAACCAAGGCTTATTCTAATGAACCAGGCAACATTCATCTTCTCTAGTTCTTGTAAAAGAATGTTGAAAGGATCTTGAAAATCCTGAAGCACTAGCTTGTCTTGAGATCCAACAACAAAATACAAGTACTCCCTTCATTCTGATCTAAAAGAACAACTGGTTGTTGAGTGATAGGAAGGCACAGAGAGGTATAAGCTTCTACCATCTGAGTGTTATTTGTAAATTCCTTGACCATGAGAAATTACGGCATATTATCTCTCTCAAGCTCATATTCCTCAACTTCATGGTCTAGGTCCTTGTTAAATAGAAAACAATCTTCAAGATTATCAAACATGATGGTCTTATCATTTTCATGAAGGAAAACATTATCTTTTTGCTGATCAATAAAGCTACTTTCAAGACTATCATTATTTTCAAAAGTGGAAGAAGTTTCACCAACACTTTCTTGACCATGTGCACACTGCAGATCTGCATTAGCTTCGGCTGTAACCTGACCTTTCAGGAGTCGATCTATCTCATCTTCAGACAGAGGAGAGAATACTTTATGTTTTGTTTTGCTCAAGTTATTATTGTATTCTTTAAATAACATTTCAAAACATGAAAAACCTGAATGGCAGTCCTTAATTCCCTGATCTTCTGAAATTTTAAAACATTTTTGATCATCTTCATATGACATGGCAATCAAATTATCATTTACCACTGAGTTATTGAAAGAATATTTTTCACTTACTTGTTTTTCATGAAATGACTGGATTACCTCCTCATGAAGGCTTGGGTTAGTAACTTTGTCTTCTTCATTCCAGATGATCTCAACAACAGAGCTCTCCTTCATGGGATTCAAAACAAGGTAGTCTTCATCATCATGATCAGAATCTAGATCTAAAATAGCCGACTTGAATTTATCACATTCTAAAATTGAAACTTGACTTTCCTGCATTCTGTGTTCTTCTATGGACAGATTTGAAATAAAACCTTCTCTTTCATAATTTTCCACTGTAGTAAGTTCTTGATCCAACTGTAAATTTTCCTGTGCATCTTGATAAATATCCTCTTTATGTTGCTGAAACGGATTTTCATGCAGGGCTTCCATGATCTCATCATCCATGAAGTTATCATCTTCATAAATTCTCTCAAGATTTTCAATAAAACTATAAACATGTTTGCAACAGTTCTGAACTAAATTTAATGATGGATAAGATTCTTTATACCTTTCAAAGAACATGGCATGAAAATCCTTTAGACAGTAAATACAAGCAGGTGGAAAACTTTCATACTAAGATCGGGCTTCACCTTCCAGAGTGGCCATGAATATCTTCACAAAGAAATCTTCAGGAAAATCAACCTTCAACTTGCGAATATGTATATGAAATCTAACCAGATGTAAAGCAGCATCATTCTTATCATCATCTTTAAACATAGGAAATTCCTTTTCCAATCTACCTTAGGAATTTTATTTTGGAAACCTGGAATGTGATCTCGGCTCATGGGAGCATACGTAAGAAAATCCATTTTTATGAGAATGAATTCACCAAGAAATTCTTCAGGCTATTGGTTCTTTAAGAGTAGAGTCGCCATAAAAATTTTGAACCTTGGGATTCTTCGACACTGGAGTCGCCAGGTGAATGATTTCAGCCTTTCGATGTCTAATCATTTTCCACCATCAACAATCAGATCTAACTTGATACATGTACTAGGGAAATTTGCAAGTCAGATTTTCAGCTTATAAGACTAGACCAGAGATTGACTGAAGCAACTTTTATCTACTTATGCACTCGCAAAGCAATGTGCAGTTTGAAGGCTTCCTAGCATAACTTTAGGCTCCGTCTGTAGTTTATAAAGCAAAGAATAGTAACAAACAAATAATCTTTTCCCCAGTATAGTCCCCATTATGTTAGTGCCTAAATCTACCTCATGCTGAGAAAGGCAGGTCTAGGGTAACATCAAGCCATGCTTAACCTAGTAGCTAGCCCTAACAGGTCGGGAGAGGGCTCTCTCCTTGTCAATCTTAGGAAAATATAGCAAATGAGGCTTGAGATGAATGATGTAAAGACTAATTTTAGGCTAGGTATATGCTCAGAGGAGTTTGATTGAATTTAATGTTGGTTTGTTGGCTTAAATGTGAAAGGCAGATTTAGGTCTAGGGAATGGACACAATCTTGTAGAGATTTGTATGGGGCGAGGTAGGAAAATGATTTAGTACTTTGAAATAAGTGAGGTGGAGAGTCTTAAGACTAGTGAGGAGTTGAAGAGGGCATGAAAGTCTTAGGGATCCTCTTCAAACAGCTGAAAACATAAATAACTAAACAAACCCAAGGTAGAGCACTGCAAACATCAATGAATTCTACCTTTATCCTTGTTTCATTTAGTTAAGATGAACAGAGATAGATTAAGGTATACATAAACACATGTAAACTTGCATTACAGAAGGAAAAACAATACCAAATCAAGTTACCACAAGAATCACACAAAGTGCTGCAAACCCTGGTCTATTCCTTTGCCAAACTGCAAAGATGAATATACAATAATGCTCAAAGCATTCACAAGAGTGCAACCTTTATCAATGACTGAAAAAATACTAGATATAGGCAAAAAAAAAATCATCCTAGCATTTAGGGGTCGATTTCATAAGTTTAGGAGCTATTTCAACAAGATATAAACTGAGAACTAAAAAGTAGGCGGTGGAACACCTTGCCTCTAAAAACTAGGAAATTGATTCATTTAGTTTTCAAACTACCTTTTTATGATACATCTACCTATATGAGTGAAATTTTAGCATATTTACATCAAAATCCATCAAGTTACATCAAATTACATCATGAGTTTGACTATGAAAGAGAGAAAAGTTAAAATGAGAAACAACTAGGCGAAAAACAGAGTTTTTGGGCAAAAAAGTCAATTTTCCATCCTGTGCGTCGCGCCTCTAGCCCTGTGCGCCACATATTTTTGTAGCTCCTTTTGGAGGTCTTCCCGTCCACCAAATTTGTTCCAAGTGGACTTGTGGGAAAGGTCTATCTATCTACTTTCTAGAACAGGTGGAATTTCTGAATTTGGCATCCATTTGGCCCTCCAAAAATGAGTTCGCCCAACACTACTTCTTGCGTGGCCAAGAAGGGGCAGAAAGGGCATTTTTGAGGTGTTTTTGACCCCTTTGGAAGCTCAAAACTTGAAAAAATTTCTTGGCCATGTGAGGGAATTCATATTTTTTCATGAGGAATCCAAAAATGCTGAGTTTTCCTCGAAAGGAGGTCCCTAGCAAAAGCGCGCGCCAGGTGACGCGGCGCACCATGCAGAAAAGCTTGTTTTTTAGGCCAAAAATTCAAAATTTACAAAACGTTTCCCAAATTTCTTGAAATTTGGGGTGAGTGTCCTTCATTAAGTGATATGTTGGGCTAAGGAACCCTCAACCAAGATCTGAAGTCTATCTTGCTCTTTTCTCTTCCCCAATGCTTTCTTCAACTTGGCCTTCAAAATCCTGATTCTTGCTTTGCAACTTTTGTTTCTTGCCAAATAATGATAGGCCATGTGCCTCAACATCTTTTTCTCTTTATTGGCCTTCTCTAGTAGCTTCTCCAAATGCATATTTTCCCTTTTAGGCCAAACCTCATGATCAACTTCAATTTCTTGTTCAAGTGGTGTCAACTTAACTTTCCTCCTCTTGGCAGCTTGCCGGTTTTCTCTTATGTTTTGGAGCTCCATGATGGTTTGTTGATCCTCTAGTTGTTTGTTCCTCTACTCAAGAGAGTTGATTATCCACGTGGCTCTTTGCAAGTTGAGAGACAAGTCATGAATTTCAGCTTGCTGTTCCTGAATGATCTCCTTGAGCTTTGGGCTTTGGGAGCCCAAATCGGTGTCATCATCCTGATTGAGAATGGAATCTCTCTCTTGACCTTCTGAAGGCCCCTCATCATAAAATGGCTACTTACCCTTGTCGTGTGCCTACCCTACTGATGAAGGAAATGAGACCCCTTCCACCCCAGGTGGAGATAGTACTCATTTTTCTGTTGCAAACAATCTCCTAGTGCCCTTTTGGTATGTAACAAATACTGGCACACTGGTGGTTTGTGTCTCATGCACCTCTTGCTGATGTGAAGGCTCTCCTGCCTCATGAAAAACTGATGGGGGCACTTGTGGACCTGTGAAGACCTCAAGTGAAATGAAATCCTCCCACGAAACATTCAGTAAACTGAGCTAATGCAAAACCAAAATTGTGATTAGTGCAAAGTGATAGATGTTGTTATACTGTTGATGAGGAGGCTTCCTTTGAACCAATGTGGTCATCTTCTCAATATTCTGGCAAATGAAATAGGGTAGGTTCATCATCCTTACCCTAGTAAAGTGCATCAAAAATTTGATATGATAGGTGTACAGACGAGAAAATTTTCCCTCACAGCTGAAATATTTGATTATGAGTTTCATCTAGGGAGCATATGTGTCCTGTAGGTACATGAAAGGGAAGACCCTACTGACATGTCTCTAAAAACTAGCCTTGATATAAGGCTCATAATGATCTATGTCTACCAGCTGCCCCTTATTCCACTGCTCACCTACATTCAGAATACCAGTTGCTTGAGCTATAGTCTCAGGTGTCAAGGTGAATGTCACACCTACCAAATTGACTTGGCCATTGTGAATATGGAGTACAAATAGTCTGGCAAGCTCATGGTGGTATTTGACTCTTTCCACCATCTCACAAAATTGGTAACAAGATTGACGTTGGAAGCATGTGATAGCAAGAGGACAAGCCAACATCTCAGCAAGTGAAGTAGGCTCCTCCCGGTTATGTTTTCCACTCTTGTGAGGTCTCCTTGGTGCATGAATTTCTCTGGAAGAGTCATTGACTGTTTCCTCATTTCTGTCATAAGAATAATCCGACTCCATGTTTTCCAATGCTTGATTTTACTTAGATGAGTATGAAGAGATTTTATAGTGTCAATGGGTATTTGCTGCTAAAAGAAAGGGTTTGATGATAAGGACTGTGGAGGGACTATGTATGAGGGATTCAGGATGTTTTTGGTAGGGTTTTTTGGGAATAGAAGGGTTTGGGGAATGATATTTATGGTTTAGGATTGTTGATTAGGGTTTGGGATAAGTGAAGGTAGGGATTAGGGTTAGTAGTTTTAGGGATGTGGGGAATAGGGAATGGGTAAGTATGAATGGAAAGGGATGGAGAAAATGAAGTGAGGGAGTGAGGGAGTGAAAATGATAGGGGTAGGATTTAGCAGCAAAAACAACAATTTGTAAACCCTAGGCAGTGTTTTTTCAACAAACAGTGCAAAGAGCTATGGTTTAAATTTTTCCCTATTAAATCACCATGAAAACTGAAGCAAACTCATGCATTGAGCATATGGGAGTGTGAAATTACTTTTTCAATGATTAATTTACAATTTGAGAGCCTTTGGAGGAATTTGTGAATGATTTCGGGCCTTGTAGACTGGTGCGTCGTGCCTCTCTAGTGCGTCACGCCAGTTATAAATTACAACGTGGTGTGGGCTCTGTGTGCGCTGCACTGGCTCAGTGCGCTGTGCCACTACCTAGGTGCATAGAACCTCTTTAACTTTTACAAGGGTCCACATATTTAACACATGGAAGGTGCGGTTAGATGCGCTATGCGGGACAAAATGTAAGAAAAAGAGAAAGCGCGGAGTGCCAATTCTGTGCGTAGCTCCTTTTTGTAGACCAGATTTGAGAGCCTTATTTGTGTCCAAATTGGGCGCACAATATATTGTTGGAAAGTGTATTGAGTCTACCTTCCAACACAACTTGCATGTTTCAATTTGGAGTTCATTTGCCATATCAAAGGTCAAATCTCCCAATACTGGTCAAAATGTGCAAAATGAGGCTACCTAAAGGCAGAATGCTGTTGCAGTCAACTTTTGGAGGTCTTCCGCAACTCCAAATTGAGCTCATGATAGCTCATTAGAAATATCTTTGTGTCTATTTAGCATTTAACTCATGAATCAAGTCATTTAATCAACCAGGATAGGAGAAAGTTTGATTTTCCCAAGGCCACTCCAGAGGTGCAACAACCCTCCTGAGGAAACTATATTTTTGACATTTCTCTAAAACCATGATAGCTGTGTAGAAACTAAAAAAGGCTTTTCATCTTGGGTCATTGGAGGACAAAAACCTCTCTCACTATTTCCAAATTCATCTTTTCTTGCTCAGAAACACAATTTGAAGAAAAACCATCCCTTTTGTGTGATGAATAACTTGTTCTTTGGAATGAATTCTCGAAAAAAGATGGGGATCTGATGTTCGGTGATATGAAATTTCCTCATACCTTCTGATATCCCTTATTCCTCCTCTGCTTATATATCTCTGATCCCACAACCAACCCTAGCTCAATGGGAGAGGAAATTAGGGTTTGTTCTCTTTTGCTTTTGCAGGCGGATTGGTGCTCAAGATCACTTGATTTTTGCAGCGGCAGGTGCTTAGCAATATCACTGGGTGACCAGGAGCAGCTTTTAGATACTTATTACATATAGAATACACTTAAAATTACATAAAATTTGTACATGAAATGGAGAAACCCTGTTTTCACCTCAAAACATAGTTTTGAGTTAAAAACCCTTTATGGAGCAAATCATGAGTAAAATTTGTGATTTAGTAAACTTATTAAACATCCTCATGTGACTGATGGCCTGTTATTGAGTTTTTGAAGATCATGGTGGTAAACCCTAGACCTAATGAGACTTGAAAACCCTAAAATGACTTCTTCAAATGAAATGAAATAAAAATGACAACAAATGATCTGTACATGTGCAAATAGACCAGCAGATGAAAAGCATGAGGGAAATTGACAAAGAACCACTACCATCAAATGATACATGACCTAATGGAATGCAGTTGATCAGATGAGACACCTAAAATGCATGAAAAAAGAGAATTTTGATCATTGATGGAGGGATGAAGATACCAACACTAACAGAAGGATCATGTTGAACATGTTGACAGGGTGCTACAACTATTGGAGGCGAAACAATTATATGCAAAAGGAGCCAAATGTTTCTTTGGAGTATAAGAGGTGGAATATTTGGGTCATATTATATCTCATGAATGAGTTAAGGTAGACCCTAGGAAAATTAAAGCCATTAAGGAATGGAAAATCCCCACATCCATAAAGCATTTGCGACTATTTCTTGGGTTGACTGGGTATTATCGCAAGTTTGTTAATAATTATGGGAGAATCGCAGCACCTTTAACAACATTATTGAAAAAGATGAACTTTCATGGACTCCATAAGCAATAGAGGCCTTCTAACATCTTAAAGAGGTAACGTGCCAAGCACTGGTTTTAGCTACACCAAACTTCACAAAAACCTTTGTTGTGGAATGTGATACTTCAGGAAATGGAATTGGTGTTGTTTTAATGCAAGATGAAAGACCCATTTCTTTTGAAAATCGTCCAGTCAAGGGAATTTTTTTACACAAAGCTATTTATGAGAAGGAAATGTTGGCAATACTACACGCACTTAAGAAATGGTGACCCTCCCTAATGGGAAGACACTTCAAGGTAAAAATAGATCATGATAGCCTTAAATACCTTTTAGAACAAAGATTATCCTCTGAAGAGCAACAAAAGTGGGTCACAAAGATGTTGGGTTATGACTTTGAAATCATCTATAAAAAGGGCAGAAAAATGTGGTGGCAGATGCACTCTCAAGAAAGGATGAGGATGTGGAAGAAATGTTGTGCGCCATTTCTATTATCCAACTAGATTGGATAAATGAAGCAAGGGAGGAATGGAATAATGATGAAGAAGTGTGGGCACTTATTCGAAAATTACAACAAGGTTCCAATACATCTGATACATTTAGCTAGAAAAATGATTCGTTATGGTACAAAGATCACTTATACCTATGTAAGAATTCCCAACTCAAACAAAAGATTCTTATGG
>APFE030964446.1:0-16007 GCA_000404065.3 Pinus taeda | reverse complement strand
ACCAAAGTATTATGGTCCGTACAAGGTGTTGCAAAAGATTGGTACTATGGCATACAAATTGGAGCTTCCCGCAGCTTCTCGAGTGCACCCAGTTTTCCATGTTTCATGTTTAAAGAAGGTTATAAGCAACAAGCTCCCAGTTCAAACAATATTGCTAGAAGTTGATGAGGAAGGAAAAATTATATTATAACCGGAAGCAGTCACAGAAACAAGAACTTGACAGCTACGAAATCGATCAATTTTGGAGTATCTCATCAAGTGGAAGAACTTATCCGTTGAAGATTCCACATGGAAGAATGAGAATTTTATACAGAAGCATACAGAACTACTTAAGCATTGAGGACAACACTTTTTTGAAGGAGAGGGGCATGTTAGGTCCCTATAATACTAGTGATTACCCTATTACTATTGTAGTTGTATCCCTTATTAATATTGTTATGCCCCTATGGTCCCCATATTGTTATTATTGTGCCCCATAGAATCCCTCTATTTTTATTTATGTGCCTTTATATTATTATCGTTAGGTCGGTTGGGTTATATTGTGACTCCTTAGACTCCTATATATAGAAAGGAGGTTTTGTCATTTGAATCATCAAAGAATGGGTATTTATGAAAGGAGGTTTTGTCATTTGAATCATCATGGGTATATAGAAAGGAGGTTTTGTCATTTGAATCATCATGGGTATTTATGACAATGAATCAATGATTTATGAGGTTACTAAGAGCTACATTGTCCTATTATGAGTACTACCAATTATGAGCTCTTGCTTCAATTTTTATGCTTAACATGATGCCTTCTTACTAAGATCATTCAACCAAGGAAAAGGTCTTTCATATTTTACTTTTTCCCTGCTATTCATCTATATTATAAATAGTGTCTAAGGTTTTGTAAAGTTCCCTTATTTCATCATGCCTTCCAATGGATCAACGCATCCATTTTTTTACTTCTTGTACCTGCAATACTATTTTAGCAAGTATCCCAAGAAAAATATGATACCAAAACATGATGTCAAGTTAGTTTTATAGGGTTTTATGTAATCAATGGGTCATTCTACAATTTCTTAAATTCAAAAGTTATATCATACTCTTTTCCCTTTATGTCATTCTAGAGTTTATCCCATGCCCTAGAAGTCTAACAAACCCTAGAAATCAAATCATAGGGAACAAATACCATACTTGTCACTGATCATTTTCTAGCTTGATGACCTTATTTTAATGATCCTTCAGATATATTGTCATTCTTCTAATGGGAATTTCTTATTCAAGTGTTCCTTCAAGTCATAGTATGACTTCTTATGGAATTTCTTTATCACAAAATATCAACATGGAGACTTTTTTGCTTGTTTAGTTCCATCACCTTCTCAAAAGGAATAATTGAGTATTATTCTTCTTGAAAGACTAATTGAGTTATGGAGAACAAGAATGTTTGGTGCCTACATTCTTTGTGCGAGTTGATATCTTAGCCATAGTTTGTATGTATATATATAAATATACTTACCCAAAGATAGTCTGAATCATATACCTCACTTGTCTTATTCTACCCTTCACTGATTTCAGAGTTTCATGTGGGTGATTGATGCCCTAAAAAATTACGTTGAGCTCTCCTTTTATAGTCTTCATGTCACGTCCTTTTGAGCCGACTTGTTATTGTCTTGAGGATGAATTGTTGTTAGAATTTTTAGTTAGTCCTAAAGGTTCATTTGACTCTATTTGACTCAAACAAAAATATTTTATGCAATATGTAACATGCCCAAATGGGTCTTTATGATAATGACTCAATGACCAATCCTAAGATCTCACAATGGGAGTTAGATCTAGAATACAATTCCTTGAGCATGAATCCACGGCTCAAACATAACAAAAATAATTTTATTTTTCCTTCTTTACATAAAATCTTGATTACATATGTCATTATGAAGACGAACCTAGTTACTTATTTCAACATTATTCATCTATTATTCCATCTTATTATTTATATTTGTGCCTTATAGGATGTTTCTAGGGTGACTCCAACAAGTATACAATCTATTGGTATAGAGGGTCATGTTATGGCATCTACACCTAGACCAGAACCCCGTAACATGCCCTCTACATCAAATACTGATGTTCCTAGTATCCTTACTGAATTGCACATGCGTGTCCATGTTAGGAGTACATCATAATTAATATATAATCCATCAAATGTGGTTTCATCAAAATTCTCCCACCAAGACCAGAGGAAGTTTCTTTGAGGAGTCTCATAGATTCACAATCAAGAATGTTAAGGCTCCTAAGAGCTATCCCTGAAAAATGTTCAAATTAGATAGGAAATAATTGAAGAAATTCAGTGATGGGAAATTCAATTGTTGGAGAGTGCAGTGCGTACCTCAGATAAGGAGGTAAAATTATTATGATTTTTTTATAATTTCATTTGTTACGTTTAGGATAATTATTTTAGAAATGAAAATAGTTTCATATTTTGGTTGGGTCCTTAACAGTTCCACAATTTCATTGTAAATGTAGGAAATAAGTGACAAAGTGCCTAATGCACCTATAAGGGCATCTACTTCAACCCCCAAGACTACAACAATATCATTAGTAACTACAAAAGGAATGCATGGATTTACAATCTTTCTCACTTCAGAAGGTGTTGACGGTCCTGGACCTGCCAACATGTAAGGGGATCTCCCTAGCAAGAAGTCCCAATTAGACCTCAGACCATTTGGTGTAGGAGTCTCAATAGTTGGTCGTATGGTAATGCCTTGACCATGATTTCACATAAAGGAAATTAAGATAAATCTGTTGGTAGCAAGGGTGTGATAGTTGCACTAAGCCAAGGAAGGTGAATGAGAGGTTCCAATGCACAGGGGTTGAGATGAGTGTGCCCCTTGGAAACCTATGATAGCATAGACTTAAGAAGGAAACACATGAGCGAAGATGCATCAAAACATGGAAGGAAAGCTAGTTGGCAATCCAAAGTGATGGTTAAAGCAACAACACATTTCAGAAATATTCACATACATACAAAGATAGCTATACATGCATGCGTGAGCAAATCGTTACATCTATCATTTAGAATAAACCAGATATATGAAATACAATACAACATATGCGTGAAAGGTGCTAGCTCTTATTATGTTAATAAGTGTAAGTTCCAGTTATATAATACATCCATGTCCAACCACTAGTCCCAAGAGTGGAACGTTACAACCACAACCGCTTGCTCCTCCAAAGAGATGCACTAGCTTTGCACAGTGGAGAAGCTAAGGCTCATTACAATATTGTCCAAGCTCTCTCTAAGATAGTCATATTGGAAGATTGGCTAACCAAAATCCTTTACAATGAGTTATGGGGTTCTATTTATAACAAAGGGTGTGGTGACCCTTGACATTCCCCTTTGTGACAGTTCATCTACCCTTATGACTCTTCATCTACTCTATGGTTGTTACATCCAACTATCGACACTTGAACTTCCACTTGACAAGACGTTACATTACAATTCACATCTTCCCATGTGAGACAAAATGGATTGAGAAATTCATGAAAGACATCACTGATGCTCGGTCCATTGTGGTGAGACCAACATTTTGACATGGTTGTGATGGTGAAGGTGGTGAACTAATGCCAAGCTTGGTCATTTGTGATGGTGTGAATGCGCTCCATGGTGACATCTTGTTGAATTGAACTCTTTCCTTCGTTGCATTCGGGTGCATTGGTGTGGCTCCTTCATCCAACTTGTCTGCTGACATGCGCATGGTCTTCTTAGGTGCAGTTGAGCTAGAAATGCACTGATGCATAATGTCCGTGCTGATCTTCTAGTGTGTGCTGGTGGTCATGCACATCAACTGTATACTACATGTTCGACTCTAGTTGGACTTTCTTATTGTCTTTGCCTCAGTGAGTGTGCTGAATGGGTGGAATCACATGCGTGCACACAATGACATACATGCTTTTGAATTCCCTTGCATGCGACCAACAACACTGCTCACCATGTCTACTCTGTGCTAGTTGTTGGGATGGATCTTTAACTTGTACAGGCATAGTTTCAACCATGAGTGCATGTTGCACCCACTGCTATAACTATTCTTGCTGCAACTCATTCTCTTTTCTATGTAGCTCCCATTATTCCTTCAGTTGCTGCTTAAGCACATGCAACTCCTTCTATGTTCCATTCTTTGCCTTCACGTGATCTTCATGTTGTGTCGTCACATCACAATTTGAGTCTCCAAAGTTGCTTTCACCATAAGTGGATATGCTTGAGCTTTCAACTTTGTTCCACCTATGTGTTTTCAACAACCTTCCTCTTGCGTTCGTTGCATCCGGTATGTTGCCTTCAACTGACGTTCATGATTTTGCTCATTATGATGTTGATTTATTCATATCTTGATGTCTTTGTCTATGAACAACTTAATGTCTTCGTGGGTAGGCAAGTCCATAGACACTTGATCGACTGCATCCCCAAGTGTGCTCTGAACGGTGTCTTCGACTCTGCTCTCCTGGAAACCATTGTACCTCTACTGCTAGGAGGTAGATGAACACCTATGATACCTGGAGACATGGAAACACTCATCGTAAGCAATCTATTATTCGAAAACCAAAAGGAACTTGAGAACTTACATGCAACATACTAGTGTGACTGATCATGAAGGTTGCACAATTTTTGCCGAGAGGTCAAGAGATTGATTGCCAAGACTGTAGAAAACACAATCTAGGATGTGAGGAGGCTGACTGACTCTTGGAACTGAGCAATGCACAATCCACCCTGGCTCTTGGTTGCTATAAATGCACAATGCATAATCTCAGCTGGCAATGGTTGTAGGCTCGGTGACGACATTACGCAATTTTCTGGGCCAGCAGTCACTGCCCTTCATAATTGTGCAGTGAAACACTGGAGGACAATTACTGGGAAAAAATTCACATTTCTTGAGAGGAAGACAATGTCTTGGTGAGGCAATGTCTAGGCCAAGGCTGCCTAGATCCACCGATGGGAAACTGAACTCAAATGTGAATGTGAATGCATGGCGATACAGACTGTAAGCATAATTGAATGATCATGCATGCAGGCAATGAAAGGAAGATTTAGAAAAGTGGACAACATGCATGTGGATGAGGTAAGTCACCAAATTGGTGACTGTTCGTGAAAACAATTTCATGCATTTGACAACAGTGAGATGTTAATGAAAACTGAAACAGTGCTAGCAGAAGCTAGTATGTATCAAAATGACAACAGGAACTCACTGAAATCAAGAAGACAACATTCATATGAAGTGAAACCCAAAAAGCATCGGAAATGCAACACAAGACATGGAAGGCAGACTTACCCGAAAACAGCTGAGCTGAATGTGCCAACGACTCCTAGACGTGATGTGGGATGTCAGAGATGCAAGGTTGATTTGAGGAATGAGCTCTGCAACATCTGGTTCATGAGCTTTGATAAAATCGAAGAGGTGATGCACATGCCACAAATCTAGGAAGAGAGACACTTGGATGGACATTTCTGAAATGATCCTTGCATGCAACCTCCAGCTACTAAAAGTATATCCCTAAATTAAGTCGACAACATTCACATGAAATGAAACACAAAAAGCACCGGGATGCCTTTTCATGCTTCCTTGGAAGAAGCATCCCATGCATGCAAATAAGTTTTGATCAGTCCTAGAGGGAACCGTCAACTCAACTGCACATGTAAGAGGCTGCTCAATTACTGGGAGAAAATGAGCATTTCTAGAAGGGAGCTAGGCCGACTTCCCAGGAGATTTGTGCAATTTTTGGGTAGAGAAGGTGACTACTGCCCAAGATTGCACAAATTTTGGGCTAAGTAGCCATGCTGGGAAGAATTGCAAATTTTTTTGGATGAAGACTGACTAGTAGAATTTCACAATTCTGGAGCCCATCAGGCTACCAGAAAGAATTGCGCAATTTTTGGAGGGAAGGATGGTTTCCCTCCAGAATTGTGCAATTTCTTGAGGGAGCTTCTCAGCCTGCAGCTCAACCAAGTTTGAAGAAACAACCTGTGAGGGGAATGCAACAAGCTCTAATGGAAAGGCTACCATTCTGTAAGAAAATGACTGAAGCTTATGTACTTGATGAAGTAAGACATGTTGATGTGAAAGGTTGATAGGGAGGCTCCAAAACAAAGCTAAGGAAAAATTTTGGAGGGTGGTTGTAGCCGCTACAACACTTGGAGAAACATTGGTAGAACTCCAGCTCTTTGAATGGGCCTTGTTCATGAAAAGAAAGTCTAACACCTCCGGATGTATTGTTTAGTTCTCAGATCGTCTTGGTTTCCACACTTGCTTGAATGTAAGATTTAGCATCTACCAAGATCTTGGTCAATTGGCACACATTCCAAGCCCAGTCAACACAGTTGTTTTGATTGGGGTTGAGGTGTATATTTGTGCACAAGCAGTATAGTCGTCATAGTCTTAGTTTCATCTTTGGTGTTGCTCTGCTGCCAGCAGGCCTAGACAGTACCCCAACAGAGTCACATAGGAACACAATCATGGCTCCACTTGCAACAAGCCTCGTTTGTACCTCGAAAGAGTTACTCGCATCACCTCTCTGTGCAGGAAACCTTTCTCTTTTTTTTCCTTATTCATTTTCTTTTTCTCAAACTTTTTTCACCTTTTCATTGTTTTCATTTTTCATCTTTGAAATTTTGCATAACACTTATTCATTTCATAGGCAGAAAAGGGACCCCAAATTATTGAGAGCATAAGAGGTTGTTCCTGTAGAGAAGTATTTTATTGTACCTTTGACATTCCTGTTAAGGTTTCCCCCCTCACCTTACTCTACTTGACAGAGCTGACAAGGGTTAACCCCAAAGACAATCGACTAGAGTAGGTGACACTAGTTAGTGCGCAAGCATTTTGTTTTCACCAAGGTTCATTTCGAACAATACGTATTTTCCATCGACATATCATGGACTAAAAGTAACAAGTTATTCATATAGAGGTAGGATGACAACTAACCAAGTAGTAATAGCTGAATAAGGCCTCTTGTACTTTTCCCATGCTTGTTTTAAGAGTCATGCATGGTTTCATGTGAAACTAACCTATGAACAAAAACAAGAAAACAAATAACAAAGAAAAGAAGGAGGAGAAGTAAATGCAGAAGAAAAGAGTGTAAGCAAACAAGAAGGCAAGGAAAAAAACACAAATAAAGAAGAAAACATGCATGCAATCAAACAAATCAAAAGAAAACACTACTCCTACTCCCAAGCTAACAGTGCATGGGTTGTCTCACATGAAGTGATACTTCCAATGTAGCCACCGACACATTGGTAGACCCATGTTGGTGAAAGCATGGTTCATGAACAAGACAGCTATGTGAACCAACAAACAAGAAAGATGTAACGATGAATATAGACATAGTCCGAGCTTACAAGCGACCACAGACCAAAGATGAGTGGAAGCGCATGACATGCACTCTTTGGAATCACCACGATTTTGTGCTACACTGCATGAATATTTCAAGTGTATGGCTTCTCTTGACTGTGACATGCAAGTAAACGTGATAAAGGTAGACCAATCCCGTTGTGCATGCGTGCTTGCTGTGTAAGATTCCTCCAATGCATGAGCAATGGGATCATGTAGTTCGAGTCGAAGAAGTGAAGTCTGGGTGTTTGGTTCATCTTCAATGCAAAGAATAGAGTGATGAGGAGCCTTGAGTGTTTCAACAATTTCCTGATTAGAAGTGAAACCCACCTCAGGATAGCGAGGGCCTGACATAACCATTAGCTCGGCCTGAAGTTCCTCGATAGTCTTGGGGGTTTCGACTTCGTTGACAAATGGATCATTGTAGACTAGTTCCTTAGACAGATTAACAACAATTGAATCAACATCGTGATCAGATGAAGAAGTAGAGAGATCATGACAACCAATATTAGAAAATTCAAGATGTTTGTCAGCATCCTCATGATTTGATGAATTGGGTAGAGGCGTAGATGAGAAGAAAAGATGTTCATCCTCCGTGTTTTTAGAAATGATAGATGATAGATTGGATGGATTTTTAGAGGAAGATGTGTCCTGTCTGCAACGTAATCAGAAACAGACATCTGACATGTCCTGTGAATGATCGGAAGTAGAAACATCTAGAAATGAGTTTTCATAGGGGAAATCAATAGTGGCAGAATCACAAGGGATGTCAGGATAAAGTGGATGAGGTGTGGCTTGAAGGGATTCATCCTTCACCGCAGGTTCTTCTTTAGGTTCCCCCACACACTCATCATGAATAATGGTACAGGTTGGCTGCATAACACCGACTCCGTCGACAACTTGATCCTTGTTCATAGAAGGTGAGGAGTCTGGAATGGAAGAAAAAAAGACAGTACAATTCAGAAGATCAACAAAATGTGGGGAAAAAGGTTGAGAGAATGAATGCACATGACAACCAATAGGCTTGCAAGCCAAATCTGCGCAGGTATCAAGAGCAAGTGGGTTGGGAGGATGTGGCAATTCAATAAATGTGTGTACATGATCTCTGACATTACTCTGCGACAGTGGAGCTATTTGATGAGGTGAAGGCGGACAATCACTTGTGACAACAACTGTGCCTTCATGTATTGCGCAAATTCATCATCGAAGTGTTCTGAGTGGGGTTCGGATATGTGAAGAAGATACTCAAATCTTCCATCAAGAAACTCCCAATCAATATCATCTTCGAGGAATCAGTACGCAAGATTACAAAAGTGTGTGTGAAATTTTTCAACGGATTCATGATGTGCTTTTCGTAATTTCATAATTTCTTTGTTGCGTGATTTATGGTTGAAGTGATTGAAATCATGGTCTATCTTTGTGACCAGATGAGAAAGAGAATGAATAGATTTTTCAAGTAGCGTGCCACACCAGTGCATTAGGTTCCCTCGAAACGTGTAGACAAATAGAGCACAACTCATCTATTCTTCAAAGAATCCATGTCTTTTGCATGATCCTACAACACCAACCGCATGCCTAACTAAGGCTATGTGGCCTCCACCATCATATGTTTTATGAGACAAGTTATCCGAGAGATTTTCTGAGATAATGAAGTCGTTTCCATAAGACATACACTGCGGAAGATCAACTCTGTAGTTAGTCATGATAGATATATAGAGATTAAAAATAGATGTGAGGACTTAGCTTGTCATCTGCCCTCCTTCTAGTGCCAAAATGTTGATGGTGCTAGACCCACCAACATGTAAGGGGATCTCCTCGATAAGAAGTCCCAATTGGAACTTAGACCGTTTGTTGTAGGAGTCCCTGTAGTGGGTCGTATGGTATGCCCTAACCGTGATTTTGCATAGAGGCAAGTAAGATAACTTTGTTGGTAGCAAGGATGTGACAGTTGCAATGAGCTAAGGAAGGTGCATGAGAGGTTATAGCACACGGGAGTTGAGATGAGTGTGCCCCTTGGAAGCCTGTGATAGTAGGGAGTTAAGAAGGAAACACACGAGCGAAGGTGAATCACAAAATGTAAGGAAATTTAGCTGGCAATCCAAAGTGATGGTTAAACCAACAACACATTTTAGAAATATTCATACATACATACATAGATAGTTATACATGCATGTGTGAGAAAACTGAAACATACATCATTTATAGTAAACTAGATAGTAGAAATATAATGCAACATATGCCTGAAACGTGATGGCTCCTATTATGTTAAGAAGTGTAATTTCCAACCATACAATACATCCATGTACAACCACTAGTTCCAACAACGGAACGTTATAGCCACAACCACCTGCTCCTCCAAAGAGATGTACTAGCTTTGCATAGTGGAGAAGCCAAGGCTCATTACAATATTATTCAAGCTCTCTCTAAGATAGTCCTATTGAAAGCTTGGCTGACCAAAAGAATTTACAATGAGTTATGAGGTTCTGTTTATAGCAAAGGGTGGGGTGACCCTTGACATTCCCCTTTGTGATAGTTCATCTACCCCCATGACTATTCATCTACTCTATGGCTATTACATCCAACTATCGACACTTGAACTTCCACTTGAAAAGACGTTACATTACAATTCACATGTTCCCATGTGAGACAAAATGTCTTGAGAAAGCCATGCAAGACATCACTGAAACTCGGTCCGTTGTGGTGAGACCAACTCTTTGACATGCTTGTGAGGGTGAAGGTGGTGAGCTGACGCCAAGATTGGTCATTCGTGATGGTGTGCATGTAATCCATGTTGACATATTGATAAAGCAAAGTCTTTCCTCCATTAGATCCGGGTGAATTGGTGTGGCTCCTTCATTCAACTCATCTATTAAAATGTGCATGTTCTTCTTTGGTGTGACCAAATCGACAACACACTGATTCATAGTGTTCGTGCTGATCTTCTAGTGTGTGCTAGTGGTCGCGCGCATCAAATGTCAACTACATGTTTGACTCCAGTTGGAATTGCTTCTTGTATTTGCCTCAGTAAGTGTTCTGAATGGGTGGAATCACATGTGTGCACACGATGCCATGCATGCTGCTGAATTGTCTTGCATGCTATCAACAACAATGCTGCGCCTGTTGATGTACCTATTCTTGCTGCAACTCACTCTCTTGTTTATGCAATTCATGTTCTTCCTTGAGTTGCTTCTTAAGCACATGCAACTCCTTCTCTATTCCATTATCTACCTTCACATGATCCTCATGTCAGACGTCACCTCATAGCATGAGTCTCCAAAGTTGCTTTCACTACAAGTGGATCTGCTTGAGCTTGCAACTTTGTTCCACCTCTATGTTGTGAAAAACATTCCTCTTGTGTTCATTGCATCTGGTATGCTGCCTTCAACTACTGTTCATGATGATGCTCATTGTGATGTTGCTGCCATCATATCTTGATGTCCTTGTCTATGAAAAACTTGATGTCTTCATGGTAGGCAAGTCTATAGACACTAGATCGACTGCATCCCCAAGTGTGCTCTGAACGGTGTCTTCGACTCTGCTCCCCTAGAAAACATTGTGCCTATACTGCTAAGAGGGAGATGAACACCTATGACACCTGGATACATGGAGACACTGATGGCAAGAAATCTATCAGTTGAAAACCAAAATGAACTTGAGAACTGTCTTGCAACATACTTGAGTGACTGATCATGAGGATTGTGCAATTCTTGCCGAGAGGTTTGGAGATTGACTGACAAGACTGCACAAGGCACAATCTAGGCTGAATGACTCTTGGAACTAAGTAATGCATAATCCAGTCTGGCTACCGACTGCTGGAATTGCACATTGCATAATCTCAGCTAGTAATGGTTGCAGGCTTAATGACTGCATTGCGCAATTTTTTGGGCCAGCAGTCACTATCCCTCAGAATTGCACAATGCAATACTGGAGGATAGTCACAAGGAAGAAATATGCATTTCCTAAGAGGAAGACAAAGACTTCCCTCTTAGGATTTCACAATGTTGTCTTCGTGAGGCAGAGTTTGGACCAAGGCTACACAAACTCACCGACGGGAAACCGAACGCGAATGTGAATGTGAATGCATGGTGATATAGAGTGTAAGTATAATTGAATGATCGTGCATGGAGATAGTGAAAGAAAGATTCAAAAAATAGAACAACATGCATGTGGGTGAGGCAAGTCACTGAATTGGCAACCGTTCGTGAAAAATAGTTTCATGCATGCGACAACAGTGAGATGTTAATGCAAATTGGAACGGTGCTAGTAAAATCTAGTATGTATCCAAACAATAGCAAGCGCTCACTGAAATCATGCATAAAAAATTCATACGAAGTGAAACACAAAAAGCACCAGAAATGCAACATAAGACATGGAAGGCGGGCTTATCCCAAAGTAGTTGAGTTGAAAGTGCCGATGACTCCTAGATGTGATGTCGAATGTCATATATGCATGGTTGATGTGAGGAATGAGCTCTACAACATCCAGTTCATGATTTTGATAAAATCGACGATGTGACGCGCATGCCATAAATCTAGGAAGAGTGACACTTGGTGGGAGGTTTCTAAAATGATCCTTGCATGCAACCTCCAGCTGCTAAAAGTAGATCCCTGAATCAAGGGATGCATTTTCATGATACCTTGGGAGAAGCAACCCACAAATGCAAATCGATTTTTCTCAGTCTCGGAGGGAACCAGTCAACTGAACTACACATGCAAGAGGTTGCTTAACTGCTGGGAGAAAATCCACATTTTTGGAAGGGAGCTGGGGTATCTGCCCAGGAGATTTGAGCAATTTATGGGTAGAGAAGTTGATTGCTACCTAGGATTGTGCAAATTCTGGGCTGAGTAGCCATGCTGGGAAGAAATGCGTATTTTTCTGGATGAAGCATGAATGGTAGAATTACATAATTCTATAGCCCAATAGGTTACTAGACAAAATTGTGCAATTTCTAGAGGGAAGGCTTTTTTCCATCCAGAATTGCGCAATTTCTTGAGGTAGATGCTAAGCTTGTAGCTCGACCAAGTCGGGAGGAACAACCCATAAGGGGAATGCAATAGCTTTGATGGACAGGCTATCAATCTACAAGAAAATCACTAAAGCTTGTGTACTTGAAGAAGCAAGACATGCTACTATGAAATGTTGGTGTGGAGCATGATTATCATCCTAATTCAAAGGTCTTTGTTTCAGCCAGATGTATGCCCCAGGACGACTGTACACCTGTCCATTCAAAGGGGTGTGGGGGGGACTTGTATCCCCCACGAGGGTTTCCCGAGGGGGGGGGGCATCCACCCCGGTTGGGTGTTTCCATGGGGGGGGGGGGACATCCACCCTGGTTGGGGGGTCCGGGGGCCAGTGGTCCCCTGACGGGGGTTCTGGGGGCAGTGCTCTTGAAGCTAAAAATAGATGTAAAATTTCCTTACAAAAGTATAGTAATTTCTAGTCAATCTGGGCCGTTCATTAGGTAGATGATTTGACGATAGAATTTATGTTTAGTTTCAGGTTTTTTGTCCTAGAACGCAACCCCCTCTCTTTGTATGAGGGCATTGTATTGAGGCTATGGAATATATGTGTATTCTCAGAGTGAGAAACAGATAGGTGAGACTGTGAGAGAAACAAAGGATATTACAATGGATCTACTGTAAGTTATGTCTCTTCATTTTGCTGGATAATAGAAAGGAAGGATTGGCTATTTGTGGTGGACATAGCCCAAACTGGGTGAACCATGTATATCTATGTCTCTCTAGTTTTATGTGTTTGTGTTTTTCCGCATATTATATGTCTTGCATTTATCTGTCATACATATTATTTTTCTAACAACTGGTATCAGAGCCAAGCTCTATTTGGCTAATAAACTTGCAGAAAAGAAGGGTTTCTCATTCAAGTGGGAGCAATGGCAGAGGATGGTAAGTTTAGCATCGAGAAATTTAATGGCCAAAACTTCCCGTTGTGGAAGATGCAGATGTAAGATTATCTGTATCAGAAATATCTGTACCTACCATTGAGCAGGAAAACAAAGAAGCCGATGGTTATGACATATGAATAATGGAACATTCTCGATAGAAAGGCACTCAGAACAGTACGGTTGTGCCTCGCAGTGTCGGTTGCCTTCAACATTTTGAAGGAAACAATGATAGATGGTTTGATTCAAGCATTGGAGAAGCTATATGAAAAACCCTCAGCCTCAAACAAGGTATTTCTTATGAAACAGTTATTTAATATGAAGATGTCAGAAGGGGGATATGTTGCAGACCATTTAAATTATTTTAATACAATTACCAGTCAATTAAGTTCTATAGGGTTAAACTTTGATGATGAAGTTAGAGCTCTGTTATTATTGTGGTGATCGCCAGAAAGTTGGATTGGTTTAGTAATGACCATTAGTAACTCTATTTCTGGATCTAGTACTTTAAAGTTTGATGATGTTGTTGGTGCTATCCTTAGCAAGGAAATGCGATGGAAAAGATTCGGTGAGACATCAGGTAATGCTTTGAGTGCAGAGTCTAGGGGAAGAAGAATGGAAAGAGGAAAGAGCTCAGGATATCGCAATAAATCAAGAAAGGTAGATCCAAGTCCAGATCGGGGATATTGTGCTGGAAATGTGAAAAGAAAGGACACCTAAAGAAATACTGTAGATCTCGGAAGGGAAAAGAAGGATATGCACAACAAGAAAACAATCATGAAGCAAATGTGATAGGTGAGGTGTTACAAGATGATTTGATTCTTTATTTCGAAAATATTACTAATTCCTGGGTGGTAGATTCAGGGGCCTCATTCCGTGCCACACCTGATAAGAAATATTTTCATGACTGTGTTTAAAGATATTTTGGAAAAGTCCGTTTGGGTGATGATAAACCTTGTAAAATTGTTGGAATTGGTAAGGTTCTTGTAAAACAACAAAATGGAAACCAATGGCTACTAAAGGAGGTAAGGCATGTTTTAGATCTGAAGAAAAATCTGATTTCAACAGGGCAGTTAGGCGGTGAAGGTTGTGTGACAACTTTCACAGATAAAGCTTGGAAGGTCACCAAAGGAGCCCTAGTAATAGTAAAAGGGGAAAGGTTGTTACGTTGTATTTATGCAATGGTATTTCTAACTCTGTTAATGCTTTAACTTCCAAAGGAGCAGATGCAACATTATGGCATCATAGGCTCGGACACATGAGTGAGAAGGGGATGAAGATTATTCACTCAAGGAATTTGTTGCCGGGTTTGAAAAATGTTGATTTGGACTTATGTGAGAATGGCATTTATGGAAAATAGAAGAGAGTCAGATTTCTGAGAGTTGGGAAAGAAAATAAGAGCGAAAAATTAGAGCTTGTGCATACAGATGTATGGGAACCTGCTCAGGTATCATCTCTCAGTGGCTCTCGTTATTATGTTACTTTTATTGATGATGCAACTAGAAACTCTTGTATTTATTGTATTCAGAATAAATCTGATGTATTTGATACTTTCAAGAAATGGAAAGATTTGGTTGAGATTGAGACAGGAAAGAAATTGAACTATCTTAGATCAGACAATGGAGGTGAATATTGTAGCAAAGAGTTTGATAACTACTATTCAGAGCATGGAATTCACAGAGAGAAGATAGTTCCAAGAACACCACAAGAAAATGGTGTGTGAGAAAGGATGAACAAAACAATCTGTTGGCATTATGTTTTTGGTATGGTTATATGTTACAGATGTTGTACTTGATGGCAACACCCATGGCATGGCTCTCAATATGATAATAATTAAGAAGTACGCAGGATAACATTTCAGAAGATGCGTACCCACAGGTACGCCGTGCAGGGACCGCGTCCCGACACGCAGGTTACCCATTCATGAGGTGCGTACGCCAGTGCACACTCTTCAACACAGTAAAGCGCGCACACGTGGGGTTTCTTATGTTTAACCCTTGGCATTTAGCCGAAGGTATTGTATTCTTATGGTTTTGGTCCGTGGTATTGGTCCATGATTTAAGGAAGAGCTTGCCTATATAAAGCAAAGGAGATCATTTGGCTTGAGCATCTTTTGAAAATTTAATATCTTAAGATATGAAATATTGGGTTCTCGGTTTAAAATCTTGATCTATAAAAGAGAAGTTGAAAGCGAATCTATGAAGGGTGATCTCTCGAGCGCAAGATCAGATCTGAGCATCTGACTTTATTTCGGCCCTAATCAGAGGTACGCAGCTGATTAACGGTGCGAGTGCGTGGGCACGCAGAGCAGAAGAAGGAAAAGTGCGTGGGTACGTAGGGGCGACAAAGGCACAGTGCGTGGGTACGCAGAGGCAACGAAGGCGCAATGCGTGGGTACACAGAGCAACGGAGGTTCAGGTGCATATGCACAGAAAAAGTACGCAATGCGATAGTGTCTTTGGGTGCGTGGCTTCAGTGAAGTACGCGGCGCGATAGTGTATCTGGGTGTGTACCTGCAGCAACAGTACGCAGCGCGATTGAAGAAGAAGTGCGTAGGCACGCGATGCAACAGAAGGCTTTTTGCGTCTATACGCAGGGGCGCAGAAGGTGAAGTGCGTGGGGACGCAAGCCAGTGAAAGGAAAACTGTGTATCTGTCTTAAGATCTTCTGTTGACTGAATTTTTCTATTGATAAGGTGTTCTGGGTTCAGTTCTGTTATTGTTGATCTGGTTACTGCAGCTGACTGTGTAATT
>APFE030964441.1:20983-73801 GCA_000404065.3 Pinus taeda | reverse complement strand
TGAGCTCTTGCAAGGCCATTCCCACTGTGACACTAACAACCTCCCATGAGGGAAGAAAATAAATATGGTGAAGAAGGAGATCCAACCAAACTATTGTTCAAAAAATGCCTCAAGCGGTTAAGGAACGTGATGCTAGAAAACTTTTCTCAGATCTTTTAGCAGATGATAAGAAGAGATCCATCTTCATCCAACAGACACTTTAGAGGCATCGTCACCTTCAAAGAACAAGTTAAATTTAACATCCCTGTATTTGAAGGTCAGATAGAGACAGATGCCATAGATAAATGGTGAAATCTACTAGAAGGATATTTTTAGTTCATGATTTTTCCCATAGAGAAAAAATCACTTTTGCGCTCCTCAAAGCTGTCCCCACGTCAAGGACTAGTGGGAAACCTACTTGCATAGAAATAACACCTTCTCAGAGCCCATCATAAGAGATGAACACCGGAATATTGGCCTTACACCATCACGAAGGCCATGGGTAACAATATTTTTGAGCTCAACATTCCCCCATTCTTTGTATGCTCCTAGTTTTCAATGTCGACCACCTCTGGCAATACTTTCGATCATTATTGGACACATCAGATATTATATAATAGATAACATCAATATAGATTAACCTAGACTGCATGGAATAGGTAGCAATTGATCAGATCATGGGCAACACAAATCAAGAACACTTTCCAATAGAAGATCCAACTATATCGGGTTGTCAAAGCTAGACAACTCCTACACCAAGGAAAGAGGCTTACGAGAGACCAAGTTCAATAAAAGTTTCCCCACCTCATGGAGGAACTCAACGCAATGGTTATCATTACCTCCTAAGGGGGTAGGACTAATCTAGGTGTATATTTGTGCCCACCCACATATTCCACTTCCACCTCCACCACTATTTCTTTCAATTTCCTTAATTGTAGCACGATTTACTATTTTTGGTAGTTTTTCAGGTCTTAAACTTCGGGAGTCATTTGGAGGGCCTAAATGACATTTTGTTTAGAAAACAAGAAAACTAATACATAGGAGTAGGTGTTTGGAGTTGAAATTTGTAGTCCCTAGGTAGATATTTGTAACGAGGTATCATACGCATCGAAAGGAGATCAAATGCAAAAGTTACAACCACGAGAAGTTGATGTACCAACTTACCCCAATGGGGCCCACATACTTTTGGTGCTTCATATCCTGTGGTTATGTTTTCAGATGTTTAGGGTTTTATATTGTTTTTGAATAATAAATAGGCCTCTAAGTCTCATTGTAAAAGAGTTCAGAAGGCATGTAGACAAAACATCTCTTTTCAGAGATAAGCTACCATCACCTGAGCTAGTTTGCTTCCATTTTGCATGTAAATATTTTTCAGTATTTTTTATTAATCAATTGAATTTTAGTTTTCATTTCAGCTCTACAATTATGTTTAATTATGTATTTCATTTCATTCCTGCATAAATCAAGGATCATTGGTATTATAGAATTATGGTCTTTCTCTATTTTTTTGTGCATGTCCCCAACGATGTCTAGGTATAAGGAGTTGGTACTTGAACTGGTTGAGCCCTTGCAAGGTCATCCCCGCTGACATCGATGACCTCCCATGATAGAAGACAATAAATATGAGGGAGTAGGAGATCCTATAAAACTTTTTATCGAAGAATCCCTTAATTGGTAGAGGAATAATATTGTGGACAACTTTTTCCAAACCCTTCGTTGGATGCTAACAAGCGAGGCATATTCATCTAGTAGTCACTTTAGAGGCATTTCCCCCTTCAAGGTACAAGTTAAATTTGACATCGCTATATTTGAAGGCCAAGTAGATCCATATATCATAGGTAAATATGTTGACACCTAATCAGAAGGATTGGGTGAACAACTATAATTAATGTAAATAAATAATAGAGAAGATAGAGAGTCGGGGATGAACCTAACAACCACTCCGTCTTGTATATAATAATGTTTAGCCTTAATGAATACAAAAAAGTTTTGTATTGAGGATTTCTATATGAGTTTGACATGGTATCAAAGCAGGCGCCATTTTTGGCCTTCCTTTTAAATTTTTAACTCCTTCACTCTCTGTTTTGCATCTCTTGCAGGCTGACATCTTTGTCAGATCTTTGCGAATGCTCATCATTTGAATTCTAATACGTTGCTGCTGTGTCAAATAGTACTATAATAACTTGATTTTTCTCTATCGCTACCCTTTCATTTGAAGAACAACATGTATTTTTTATATATATCTATTGTATTCACCGTATTTCACCGTTTTATACTATCGTTTGGTATATTCACCAATTCATCATTTTTCCTATCGCTTGGCACACTTACCGGAACCCTTCAGACATAGTTCCCGAGGTTTCACAGGCTCATTCTCAACCATTGATATTCACCCTCAGATCCAACGACTGATGATGATATTAGGTGCATAAGTGGCACGGTGGTTACCCGCCCGATATGTGCACCTTTTTCTCTCTCCTCCTAAAAAACCTCAACCATAGATCTCTTGACCTCAGATCTAATGGCCGACATCAATATCGTGCGGCCAACATGCTCGACCTTTTCCCATCCGATAGAAGCAGTTTCTTCTCTCTCCTTAGAGCCACGTGTTTGTCACTCTATGGAATCGGGCACTCCCTTCTCCAAACCACTTACCACCTTACATCCATCTGATATTTTGCTCATCACCTTAAAACCACCCTCCGATAACCGTTAATAGTTGGACTTCTTCGCCTCCAATAACCGGTGATATTCTACCATCAATGACCCTCCTCCGCATTATTTCTCTGCTCATCTGCTGGTCATCCTCTGCTCATCCGCCGCTCATCATCCACTATTCATTTCTGCTATAGACAATTATAGTCAGACTCTAACTCTAGTATTCGGTGAACGTTGAATGCTGAAATTATTACATTGTTCGATATGCATTCAATCATATCTATTGTGGGAATAACTCTCACCGGAAAAGAGAATTATCCTGAATGGTTGAGGAAACTCCAACGCACTCTTATTTTTAATGAGTTGTGGAAAGGAGTGTGTGTTGGAGAAGGAGACGAAGACCCAATTCAGCCTACCTCTGACAAAGAGCTCGCCATTTGGGAGCATAAAAATAGCAAAGCATATGCATTGATTGCTGCATCTATAAGTGAAGAGGTGAGTCGACACATTAAACCATTTTCAACTGCATTCGAAGCATTACAAAAGCTGAAGGAACTCTATGACTCACACTCTGCACTTGAAGTTGTTCAACTCATGATTAAACTCTTCACCCTTGAATTACAAAATAATTATCCTCTTGCTTTGGCATCTGAAGTAAAATAAATAATGCATGATATCAAAGTCACTAATGTTGAATTGGATATCCCTCTGATTTCTTTTCTCAAGGCACTTTATCCTACTTACTCTAATTATCTTGAGTCATTGCACGTAAATGGAAATCTCAAAGATATCACCTTTGGCTCTCTTATAAAGAAATTTGCTGAAAGAGAGAAAGATTTTGGAAATAAGACTGACCCTGAATCTTCCGAAGAGGCTGTGTGTCTTGCTCATAAAGAAAAGAGTCTTTCCCAAGACTCTTCCAGAGGAAGAGATGGTCAAAGAGGTAGAGGAAGATATTTCAGAGGCATGGGGACAGACACTCTCAAGGAGAAAAGTCAGATTTTCACTACATACGACGTAAAAGAAATGGATCACATGATGCCTCCACATGAAAGATACCTTGGGATAAAATTGAGTAGCAAAGAAACCAACCCAAAGGTAAAACTAATGACACATACAAAGGTAAAGCACCTGAATAAGTTCATTATGTTGTGGCACAATGTAATATTGGAGTAAATGAAGACTTATTTAATGCTTCACTTGCTTCTTGGAAAAATGATTGGTTTCTTGACTCAAGAGAAACTTGCCACATGACTCATAGAAAAGATTTTTTTGAAGAATTCACTGACAATGTTGATGGATCAGTTTACTTTGCAGACCAATCAAAACTCAAGCCATCAGGGCTTGGCACAATCAGGATTAAATTGTTTGGTCTTCCAGAAATTCTTTTGAATCATGTTCTATACCTCCCTTAGTTGAGGAGAAACTTCTTATCCTTGGTCCATATCAGATAGCAAGGCCACTCCATTCATATGTTTGATGGCAAGCTTGAGGTAAGAAAAGCATCTGACCACTCACTTGTCATGACAAGGATTGAAGAGGAAAGGCTTCTCAAGCTGCAAGGTACCTCTGTTCATGCACAACATTTCCCATACAATTCTAATTATGAAGAAGGTACACTTCCATCAAGTCTATTACGGCATGCTAGATTTGGACATTTGAACTATGACAACCTTCACTTATTAAAGAAAAGTGGTGCTGCTAGATTACCTACAATTCCTATGAAGATTAAGCAATGTGATGCTTCTATTCTAGTAAAGCATAGCAAACAACCCTTTCATGATTCACATTCCAGAGCACATAGAAAACTTGAACTCATTCATTCAGATTTATGTGGTCCAATGCCTGTCTCTTTTGCAAATGGAAATAAATATATGATGACATTTATTGATGACTACACGAGAATGTGTTGGGTATATTTATTGAATAACACATCTAATGCTTTTCAAAGATTCAAGAACTTTCATGCATGGATTGAAAATGATGCACAATCTCATATTGGCTTTATTCACACTGATACTGGAAAAGAATACACTTCAAATGAATTTGAAAACTATCTTTTCCAACATGGGATAAAACATCAAAGAACCGTGCCTTATAATCCCCAACATAATGGAGTAGCTGAAAGAATGAATAGGACAATCTTAAATATGGTACACTCCATGCTCTTCTTCAAAAATATAAAAGTAATATTTTGGGCCGATGTTGTTCTATGTGTTGTATATATAAAGAATAGATGTCCATCTAATGCTATTAGAAACAAGACTCCTTATGAAATGTGGTATGGGCACATTCCTTCGATAAAGCATCTGAGGGTCTTTGGTTCCACCTGTTATGCCTTGATACCAAAAGTACAGAGAAACAAACTTGCTGCAAGAAGTCATAAGTGTATCTTCCTGGGGTATTCAAACACCTTCAAAGCATACCGTCTCTATGATGAAGTCAACAAAAAGTTTGTTGTCTCTAGAGATGTAATATTTCTTGAATCATAAAAAACTGACAATGTTGTTGAAAGCCAACTTGATCGCTTGGATAGATTCACAACTGCAAAATCATTTCATGAATTTGATAATTACATTCCACATCTTGAAGGGGGGATTCTTATACTAGATCAATTTGTGGAATCTTCTTCTGAAGCACTCTCTCCCTTGCATGAATCTCCAACAACAGATGATAATTGGGCGACTCAATCTTGATTCAGCCCCAACTCAGTCAACAGAGAAAATTGGACCATCTGAGTAAGGTCCCCCAAAGTGGCTAACAAAGACACTTGAAAGTGTTCATCCTGATGACGTTGGAAAAATAGGAACTAGAAATTCAAATCAAAAAAATGGAGGTAATGTAGATGACTCTGATTCACCTATTGATATGGATGTTTCTTATGATTGTGAATTAAATTTGTCTACAGATTTTGAACCAACTTCCTTCAAAGGATTTGCTTCTCATGATGAATGGAAAGAAGCAATGCAAAAGGAGTATGATGCCCTGATAAAGAATGGCACTTGGAAGCTGGTTGATCCTCCATTGGGAACCAAACCAATTGGCTACAAGTGGGTCTACAATAGCAAGTATAAAGCTGATGGCTCACTTGACAAGCACAAAGGCAGACTTGTGGCAAAAGGTTATCCATAGAAGGAAGGGGTTGATTATGAGGAGACTTTTGCCCCCACAGCAAAATGGGCTACCATCCGAACACTCTTTGCCCTAGCAGCTCAGAACAGTTGGAAAGTCCATCAAATGGATGTAAAAACTGCTTTCTTGAATGGAGATCTAAAAGAAATTGTTTTTATGTCCCAACATGAAGGTTTTATTGTGAAAGGACATGAAGATAAAGTATGCAAACTTGTGAAATCCTTGTATGGCCTCAAACAAGCACCATGAGTCTGGTATGAAAAATTGACAGAACATCTTCTGAAACTCAATTTCAAACATTATGATCTTGATGATGAAACTCTCTTTATCAAGAAAGTTGGCAAAATAGTTGTATATCTTGTAGTATATGTAGATGATATTTTGATAACAGGGAACAATGAAAGTTACGTTGCATCCATAAAGAAGGAATTGAAGAAAGGTTTTGAAATGACTGATTTGGGCTATGTTCATTACTATATTGGTATTGAAGTAACCCAACATCCAAAGTCCATATTCCTTTCTCAAAATAAATACATTGGAGATCTGTTGAATAGATTTGGTATGGTTGAATGCAATCCTCTGCCTACCCCAGTGGAACGAAACTTAAAGCTCACATCAAATGAAGGAAAATAATTTGAGAATGCAACAAAGTATAGACAACTTGTAGGATGTCTCAGCTACTTGACAACTACCAGACCAAACATTTCTTTTGCTGTTGGAATCCTCTCTAGGTTTATGCAAAAGCCTTGTGAGGGACATTGGTTTGCTACAAAAAGAGTTCTAAAGTACATGGAGAGAACTCAAGACTTTGGAATAAAGTATACACAGGTGGATGAATTTAGCTTGATTGGATTGATTCAAACTTCGATGGAGATAAAGAAATAGGGGTATCTACTTTAGGTTATGCTATGAGTCTTGGATCAAGAGCTGTCTCCTAGAGATCACGCAAACAATCAGTTTCTGCAGATTCTACAACAGAGGTAGAATATGTGGTAGCAGCTGAGGCAACAAAAGAAATTGTGTGGCTTAGGAAAATGCTTGAAGATTTATAGGTAAAACAAGTGCAATAAACTCCACTCATGATTGACAATACATCTGCAATAAAGTTGGCCAAGAACCCAAAGTTCCATGATCGAACAAAGAACATCAATACATCAATACTAAATATCATCTGATTCGACACCATGTTGAGGCCAAAACAATCCATCTCTGCCATTGTTCCACTAATGAGCAAATTGCATACATCTTCATCAAAGTACTTGGAAGAGAAAAGCTTAAAGATTCAGAACGATGCTTGGACTCACCAAAAACCCTTCAGATTAAGGGGGCAATTTTGACACCTAATCAGAAGGATTAAGTGAACAACTATAGTTAATGTAAATAAATAATAGAGAAGATAGAGAGTCGGGAGATGAACCAAATAATCACTCCCTCTTACATATAATCATGTTTAGCCTTAATGAATACAACAGAGTTTTGTTTTGAGGAGTTATATCATGGTTTGAAAAAATGGTTAAATCTACTGGAATGATATTTTTTAGTTCTTGATTTTCAGATAGGTAAAATATTACTTTTTCACTCCTCAAAGTCACCCAACACATCAAGAACTAGTGGGAAACCAACTAAAAGTAGAAATAATGCCCTCTCAGATACCATTAGAAAATACAACCACTAATATATGGGCCCTACACCATCACCAAGGCCATGGGTGACAATTCTTTTGAGCTAATCTCTCCCGCATTCCTCGACCTCCACCCAATATTCAACGTGGACAACCTTCGACCACACTTTCCTCCATTACTGCACACATCAAACATTGCATAACATCTAACACTGACAAAGATAAACTGATATTGAATGGAATATTCCACAACTAATCAAATCATGGAAAAATATATCAAGAATATTTTTCAACGTAATATCCAACTGTATAGGGTTGTCAAAGCTGGCCAAATCCTACACCAAGGCAAGTGGCTTACTAGGGACAAAATTCAACAGAAGTTTCCCCATCCCATGAAGGTACTCAACACAACGGGGACCATTAATTCCTATGGGGCTTGGAATGATCTAGATAGATATTTGTGGCCAAATGCCTATTCCTCTTAGATGCCCACCACTATTTCTTTCAATTTCCTTAATTGTAGCACAATTTACTGTTTTTTGGCAACTTTTCGAGTCCTTAAATTTCATATGCACTTTGAGGCCCTAAATGATATTTTATTGGAGTTTACAAGGGCTTCTAGTTGAAATATGTATTTCTCATATAGATGCTTCTAGAAATGCATCGTATGCATCAAACATAGATTGTATGCCAAAGTTACAACCCCAAGAAGTTGATGTACCAACTTACTAGAATCGAGCCTGCAAACTTTTGTCGCTTCATCTCCCGGGGTTAGGATTTTGGATGTTTATGGTTTTCCATTATCTGTAAACAAAAAATAGACCTCTCAGCCTTATTTTAACATAGTTTAGAAGGCATGTATCCACCACATATCTTCTCAAAGATAAGCTACCATCGCTTGAGCTAGTTTGTTTCCATTCTGCATGTAAGAAAATTTCAGCAACTTTTATTAATCAATTGAAGTTAAGTTTTTCCTGTAGCTCTATGATTTTGTTTAATTATTTATTTCATTTCATTCCTACATTAATCTAGGATTATCTTGTCACCTATAACCTTCTTTAAGCATGAAACATGGAAAACTGTGTGTACTCACGAAGATGCATGCAACTCCAATTTGTATGCCATAGTACCAATGATTTTCAATACTTTATAAGGGCCATATTATTATTATTTTTTGTAGAATCATATGGTTTTATAATCTTATTTTTTTGTAGGGGCTAAAGCATATGAGTTCTATAAAACCCAGAAATCCTTTTTGGAAATTCCACTTAGAGATATCTCAATTAAATTAATTGATCGATAATTAAAAAATACCTACGTCTAACATAGGGAAATAGATTAATGAATAATAATTAATTGAGAAAGTTGAGGATTCTCTAGAAACTCACATGTATTGACTTGGAGATGATCTCAACCATTGATTAATTCTTAATCGTGATCACTGAAGTCTGAACTAGAGATTATAAGAAGAGGTCGATGGGTAGATGGAGAACACACCACTACATATACAAAGTGATCAAGGTAGTTCAATTTTGCACTAGAAAGTTATTTAGCAACAAGGTAGAAAAATAATTGAGTAGAACGTGGTAGAGGGGCAACATGCGAGTATTCTAGAGTTTCCAAATCCGTAGAGTGAGGAATAGGAGGCCTAGATTTACTTCAAGAAGGTTGTGTAAGGGTAGCGTAGAGCCTCAATTGAGTGGTTCAGTTTAGCTAAGGAGAAGATCCATTGCAGTTCCAGAGGCCGAAAATATTTTCCATTGTGTTAGAGAGATAGTTTCCTAGTCAAATATAGATAAGATGGATTAGTTTGTAGGATTTCTAGGTTGAGCATTTGGCAGTCTACGCTGAGGTGATAGAGGAGCTGTGTAGAATAGGGTTGATGGCTTGCTTTCCAGATGCATTCACATGTCGTGATTGTTTAGAGAGAGGGTAAAATCCCTCAATACATTTTTTCCATTATTTATCTAGGGTAGAATCACCAATTTGGCACCATTTTATTGTACTAAGAAATTCTTCTACTACATAATAATAAAAACGCTCACTGCTGCAACGATTTTCCCACATTGGGTTTTTTAGGAACAATTGTCCAAAAATAATAGTGTCAAATTTTATGGTGTGTGTGCATGTTATTTCTCAAAATTTCCAATTTATTTTCCACAAAGTTTTTATTGTGAAGAAATTTCAGTGAGAATTATTCATTATTTTTCTAGGAGCAAAATAAAGAGAGTAATAATTTTACTACTTACAAGAATAATTTCTAGTTTATGCATTTCAAGCAAATTTTCACACGGTATCAAAGCATAATTGATTGATAGGAAGCTCAGAGATGAAGAGGGATAATTTCATGGCTCAAAGGGACCACCAACGTTTCCCAGGGTTGTGCAGTTCTTAGCGAGGCAGTGTTTGTTGTTGGACATGTTTTGATTTTCTAGTTGTAAGTGGCAGGAAAGTTTGATTTGTCCAGGGAAGTGATTTCAACTGGTAGAATATGAGAAACTTAGTATTCTCACATAACAGAGTTCTTGTATGGGTGCAATAGTGTTTTGCAGGAGTTTGCAGTAACAAAATTAGTGCCAAGTGGAAAAGAAACCAGACACACAAAAGGATATTTTTCTGAGAGGGTTTCTAGTTTCAAAAATCCATATTTTTTTGCTACAACAAATATATTTTATCACTCTAGGAAGGAGTGTGAATAGCAGAGCTAGAAACTAGCAAGGGAAAGAGGTATATTTCTATCCCTAAACGAGATTTTACAAACATGGCTTCAACGAGACTTTGAGATCAAGATAGATTAGAGGGTGCATCAAATTATTGTATATCGAAGGCTAAGATGTCCTTCCTACTAGACAGGTATGGTCTAAAAACATACATAGGAAGAGTTGTCGTATTACCTATAAATGTGGACCAGCTAGAAAATCACAATAATGTGATTCCCAGGCAAAAGTGGTTGGTTATCGATGGTGTTTGATATCATATTTTGTCACATGTAGCAACCAGGAATACAACCAAGGAAATGTGGGATGCTATTGCTTCACTATATCAAAATCCTTCCTAGTAGCATAGAATGTTCCTGAACGAGAAGCTGAGGAATGTTCATATGTAGAAGGGTGAAGGAATCAATCCCTTCCTCACCAAAATCCAAGATATCCGAGAAGATTTTGTAGTCATAGGAGAAGCACCTCCAGATACAAAAATTGTGTGTTTATCCCTCAATAACGTCACTCAGGAATGGGAGAATTTCGTCCAAGGCATTGTAGGAGGAGATGAACTACCTAGTTGGGACCAGATGTGGGAAGATATCACACAAGAGAAATTGAAGCAAGCTCTAATAAATAGATCCATAAGGAATCATAGCAGTAGAGTATTATAGGGTGTGAAGGAGGAAGAAAATTTTTCCCTTGCATCAAAAGGGAAAGAAAAATGTCCTACCCAGGGATAAGGCTCACATGGAGAGAAGAAGAAGAAGAATAAGAAGAAGGATATATGGAATATCAAGTGCTGTAGGTGTGGTGATTTTGGCCACTACAATACTCAATATCCTCAAAGGAAGAAGGACAAGAAGGAGAACCAAGATCAATCGGCAGCATATGTAGAGATAGATAAGGTTTCTTCCAATTTGGAGGACTAAATTGCTCTATATGCAACGATACCTCCAGGGGAGAGGTGGAGAGGCATAGAGTTCTAGAATTCAAAGTCACGGAGATGGGAAGGGTCCATCGAGGTTAGCATCATATGATTTTCTCAGCTGGATCATTACCTTTGTTATAGGGACCCACCGTATTCAGTAGCAAGAGGGTCAGTGTCAACTGGTGCAGTCGGTTCCAAAGTGACAGTTGTAGACTAGTTGTAGTCAGATATTGACGAGCACATAACAATGTTGAATATAGTATAGGAGGCACAATGCAGAGTCTGTATCAGTGCATATTTCCTAGTGGATAGTGACAGGCCAGCAACAGTGAGGGATTTAGGAGATAATTGTAGCATGTGATCACAATTGATAGAGTATTTTGTGTGCTTCTAAGTTGTAGTAGTTTCAGTAATAGAAACAACATTAAGAGAGATGTTACTTGGGTTGTAGTTCCAAAGAAGAGTTGGAAACAATATAGGTTTTACAGTTCAGTATCAACAACTGCACATATGCATCATTTTTTGGTTATAGCTAGTAGTAGATGAACCACATTTAGCATAGTCGTGGATGGGCAGTAGCAGGTAGCTACAATTGTTAGACATCAACAAAGTGGGAGGATGCTATGGAGACAGAGTTGGAGAACACCTTCCTCGCTAAGAGGGAGTGTTCTTTTTTGTATCATCGGATAGTGTTCTAGTCTAAAACTTTGTGATAGGCTAAAACACGAGTTCTCACAAACTCACAAAATGTTTCTGGAAATTCCACCTAGATATAGCTCAATTAAATTAGTTGATGGATAATTAAAAAATAAATATGTCTAACTTAGGGAAATCGATTAATTAATAAAAATAATTGAGAAAGGTGTTAATTCTCTAGAAACTTACATAGATCAACTTGGAGATGATCTCAACCATTAATTAAGTTGTAATCAGGGTTGTTGAGGTCTCAACTAGATATTATAAGAGGAAGTTGATCACTAAATCAAGAGCACACCAATGCAGATACTGAGTGATGAAGGTAGTTCGATTTTGCAGTAGAAAGTGATTAAGTAGCAATATCGACCCCGTGATTGAGTATCAAGTGGTAGATGGGCAACATAAAACTATTCTAGAGGAGTTTCCAATTTCACAGAGTAAAAAAGAGGAGGCATAAATTTATCTCTAGGAGGTTGCATAGGGGTAGTGCAAAACCTCAATTGAGCAATTCGATTTATCTTAGGAGAAGCTCATTTTCAGTTCCAAAGGCTAGGAATATTTTCCAGTGTCAAAGAGACAATTTCCCAATTAGTAGCAAGAAGGCCGACTTGATTTTCAAGAATTTTGGGTTGAGTCTTTGGAATTCTATGTAGAGTTGATGCAGGGTCTGGGCAAGGTAGGGTGGATGAATTTATTTTCAAAGGAATTCAGGTGTCAGGATTATTTGGACAAAGGGTAAATTCCCTTTGTATATTTCTGCCATTATTTTTCCATGGTAGAATCACCAGTTTGGCATCATTTTATTGTACTAAAAAATTCTGCTACTGCATAATAATGAAAATCCTCATTGTTGCATTGGTTTTCCCACCTTGTGTTTTTCTAGGGACAATTGTCCAAAAGCAACGTCAAAATTTTGTGTGTGTTATATTATTTCTCAATTCCTATTTTTTCTTTCACAATATTTATTTTGGTGAAGAAATTTCAATGTGATTATTTCGTTATTTTGTCGTAAACATAATAAACTGCATAATTAAACTTACAATTAAATGAAATATTTCTAGTTCTTGCACTTCACGAAATTTGCACAATTACTTGGGTGATAATTTATTATCCTTTTCTTGAGGTACATTTGCTTGTATGGTTATAGCCATAAAAATACATAATTACCCAACTTAGAAGATCTTTCACTGCGATGTTGATCTACTAGTTATTTTATTTGATTATGTGTCAATGTGAAGTCATCCATTAAGAGATGGAGAACTTGTTGTTTATGTTCATTGTGATATTCCACTGCTTGAACCTTAGAATTGTCTCTTAGAGACGATGTGACGGACGATAGATGATATTCATAAAGTGCCATAAATGGTCTCACTTTTGTTGTGGTATGGAAGGAAGTGTTGTACCACCATTCTTCTAGAGGTAACCACTTGACCCAGTGGGTTTCTCTATTAGATTGAGTATGATAAGATGAGATCTGATCTAATTTAGTTCCAAGACAAGAAACTAATTATGTCCAAAAAATTCCAGTGAAAATGGGATCTTTGTCACTTACAATAATCTTTGTGTTTCCATGTAGCTTTTTAACTATCTCCATGAAAGTAGTAGTGATTATATTGGCTTTTAAAGGGTTTAGTATAGTTCGAAAAAGTGTGCATACTTGGTATGTTTATAAAATACCACCATAATGACACTCTTTCCTTCGAACTTGGGTAGACACATGATAAACGATTTTGAGATCTTATGCCAATGTTGACTTGGAATGACTAATGTTTATAAAATACATGGGATCATACTGATCTTGACTTTATTTTGATGGAAAACCAAACATTCTGCAACAAACTTCTGAAATATCATATTTAACACCATCCAAGAAAAAAACTTCTTACCCGTGTCATAAGTTTTTAAATTCCCGAATGACTTGCTATAGGAAAGGTGTGAAATTATGAAATAACATTTCGTTTCAGTTGGAATTTATTTCATAGATATAAGAAATGTTTGTACCATAATGGATCATTTTTCTACATAAATATATCAGATTCACTAGGATCTTGCTGCAACTTTTGAATGAGTGTCCACACCTCTTCCTAATTCTTCCGTTAATCCCTATCTTATGTTATCCAATAAGGTTAAAGGATAATAGGAATGTCATAAAACAATGCCTCCACATCCTAATCCTTTCTTGAGAGTGTATCTGCAATATTATTTTACTTCCTTTTTTGTAGATTATTTCAAAATCATAACCAAACATATTTTTGACCCACTTTTTTTTCTCTTTTGAAGATAATCATTTTTCCAAGCATTTAATACTATCATGATATTCTTTTACCTTGAAGTGTCTTCCCATTAAATAAGGGTTCCATTTCTTTAGGGAAAGTAGTATTTCCATCATTTCCTTTTAAAAAATAGGTTTGTGTAAATTCATTCCCTTGATTGGACGAATTTTGAAGGAAATGGGTTTTCCTTTTTGCATTAAAATAACAATGCCATATTCTGAGGATTCACATTCCACAATAGAAAAAATTATGAGGTCTAGTGTAGCTATGGCTCGAACTCAAGACATTGCCTCTTTAATATGTACAAAGGCCTTAGTTGCTTCCACAATCCAAGAAAATGGATCTTTCTTGAGTAATGTTGTTATAGGTGCTATTATTTTCCCATAATTCTTAACAAACTTGTGATAATATCATTTCAACCAAAGAAATCCTTGAATATGTCTTAATATTGTGGGGATCTTCCATTCCTTAATGGCTTTAATTTTGTTAGGGTCTACCTTAACACCCTCATGAGATACAATATGACCCAAATGTTCGACCTCCTATACCATGAAGGAACATTTGGAGTCTTTTGCATATAATCGTTTCTCCTCCAATAGTTTGAGTAGCTTCTCAACTTGTTGAACCTGATCTTTTGAGGACTTGTTGTATATTAGTATATCATCAATAATATTAACACAAATTTTCTAAGAATGGTTTGAAAGTGGAATTAATCAAATATTGAAATGTGGAAGGTGCATTAGTAACGCCAAATGGGATGATAAAAAATTCATAATGACCTCAACGTTGTTTTTATAATGTCTTATATCTTCTTTATAATGTGATGATATCTTGAATGGTGATCTAGCTTCGTGAATTAAATTACTCCATGTCATTCATCCAAAAATTCATCAATGACAAGAATGGCGATTGTATCTTAATTAGTGAGCTTTTTGAGCTCTCTATAATCAAGACACATATGGCAGGATCGATCATTTTTGTGCACCAATACCAGGGAAAATTTTAAGGACGAATATTTGTCTAAAATTTTAGAAACCTTGGTGAATATTACTAGTCCCCAAATTGAAAATTATAAAATGTTTGTTGATATCTTTGTAAAAACATGCAAATTTAAATTAATTTTATATATAGTCTTTATATAATTTTCACAATTTTTAAGATAAAATAATTTTATACTATAAAACACGGGAGAATCATTTTTAGAAAAGAATGGAAATTGACGAATCTTTTTTTTTTGGAAAAACAATCGAAAATTAGCCCACTTGCGATAATTAGCCCATAAGAGTTTCCATGACCAATACTACTAGAGAAGAGAGATAGCTTTTTCTAGGTTGAATTATGCCTAACTCTAGTACTTTTGCAACTATGTGTTCAATTTTACTCTTCTGCGCATAGGGATATTTGTAAAGTCTCATGTTTGGAAGAACACTTCTTGGAATCAAGTAAAAAGCATGATAATCGTTGTGAATAACTAGGAGACCTTTTAGAGTCACAAATACCTTGGAATGATTTTCAAGGACTCTTTGGAGATATGGAGAAATGGATGACTTAGATATTTGAACATCTAGTTAGCATAATTGTGCAATTAGATCTCATTGTTCCTTATTCCAAAGCTTTGTCATGCAACTAGATTTTATTATATTACCAGGTCTCCCTTTGGTACCCCTTAACTCCAAGTCCTCTCTTTCCTCAGAAAAATTCAAGAAAAGCTCTTTAAAATTAAAATATTTCATCCACATAGATTGTAACCATTGGATTCCTAATACAACGTCAACACTGCCAATCGAAATGGAAAACATTGGAATATTTAATACATATCACCCTAATGGTTAGATTGGTATTATGTAACTTCCTGACATAATTTATAGTTCCTTATTCTACAACCATCACTTGAAACTTTGGTGTTTGATAAATAAAGTAATTTAAATCCTTGGCTATCTTACAATGAATAAAATTATGGCTACTACTACAATCAACTAACACTATTTAATTTTAATTCTTGATATATCCTTATATCTTAGGATTTTGAGGAGTGGTATTTTCATCCGGTTGAAAATTGCAACAAGAAATTCTCAATTTGGTTTTGCCGTGATTAAATTGAGAAAATTGAAATTTCCACATTGGCAGACAACTTGGAAGATGTTAAATTGTGTCACAAGGCTAGTGACACCAAATTTAGTGATTAAATTCAAGTTGGAGGAGATAGAGTTTATTTATGCATGTGTGATTGCTAATTTGTACCAATCAAGGCCATTTATCTCAGGCTATTTTCAGTTAAAATAATTCCAACTTTTGGAGGAACTAGTCAAAGGTTAATTAAGCAGTGGGACTTTAGTCAAACTCAACAATCATCCAGTTAACTAATCAGTCAGCCCAAAATAGCTAGTGCATGCAGAGAATTCAATTTACCTAGTTGGGGTGGATATTCCAAGGCATTGTAACATCAGTTGTAGACAAGTATTGAGTGTACAGGTGTTGCATGTAGTCAGGTGACCAGCCTAAGGAATTGTGAAATGAAATTAGAGGAATTTCAGAAATAATAGGGGCTAATTGTAACAATATCGGGTTAAAGTTTCATGTGATAAATTTAATAGAGGAAAAAATAAGACCAAGATCATAGGATAGGTATTCCAGACTTAATGCTGGCAAACATATTCTAGTGGGCATCCCTTGATGTGTTTATCGTTAAGGGGAAACTGGAAAAGGAAATGACAAAGGCTTTGAAAAGGAAAAGATGAATTAATTGGAATTTATTTTATGAAAATAAAGGAAGATAGGAGAAAATGGAGGTGAAAGGTCACAGGTTGCATGTGAGGGGGAAAATGAAGGAAAAATAAGGGAAACATGAAGAAATTAGTGGCAACAAGAATAAAAAGACAGCAAAGCATCAGTTGGTAGACTTCTTGTCAGTTTTGTTTGCCAAGAGGAGAAGGAAATCGCGTAAGAAAATGAAGGACAAGGAAGGAAAAGGAAAGCAAATGAAAGAAATGATCAAGCAAGGAAAGGTTGGATCTAGCGTCTTCAACAAGAATACTTATAGGTAACAGGTTACATGTATGATTTCCTAGCTTGTTTTGGCATGCATGGTATATGCATAAGTATATTTGGTTCATTTCCTATGATTGGCATGGGTTTTAATAGTGGTTTTATTCTTGTCTTTCCATTTCTAGATAGCCATGGTGTGATGGTATTCTTTCTCGATTGAGCTTTGGATTTATGGAAGGTTTTGGATCTGAGTGAGGTGGTCCTAGAAAAATTCCCAAGGGCCTAGGAATCTCTTAACCGGTAATGGCAAGATACATGGTAAATCTTGAGCATGGAGTCAAGAAGATTCCTCAAGGTATTAGTGAAGAAATTTTGAGGCATCCAAGCTTAGTATAGTTTTGTGATCTCAGGAACGGTTTAGGTGATATCAATGTATGGTGAGGGTGGAGGTCGTTTAACCTCTGGATCCCTTTGGTTGTTTATGCATTGGTTTATTCCATGTGATCCACATTCATTCTTGGAATATGGCACATGGGTGATTGGCTAAAAGAAATATTTGGTTCAACTAAATCTATGGTTGAGTGGTACGAGGAATTCCTAACTTGATTGCATTTTTCATATGGTTACTAAGAGTTAAGTCCCTCTTATTTTGATGAGTAAATGTAGTTATTATTGTGTCGCTTAAATGGTTGTTCTATCATTGGTATTTATTTGGTTATATGCTGGTTATAAGCATGCTTAATTGACAAATTTAAGTATGGATCTTATCACATTTCATTTGATGAATGTCTGGTTAATGAATGTATGACCTAACTATTATTATGACAACTATTGTGAGAATGCATAAACCCTTATTGTTAAACCTTATATAAGTTTTTAGATCATTATGTTTAGATATGCATTTAGGACCTATAGGTTGCATGTGCACCATGTGTTTGACGAAATGTCAGTCCCAGTTGGGAGGGGTCAAATCAAGTCTTGGTCAAGTTTTGGTTTATAATATTTGTTTCTATGTCACATATGATTTTTGAATATTACATTGAGTTATGGGCGAAGGCTTCAATCTTGGCCTCAAAAAAGTGGCCAAGAATTTAGGTTCGTTGGCACATAACTGATTGGAAAATTCCACATTCGCATGGAGGTGGGCTTATCAGTGCAACAAAGGGATAAATTAGATTTCATGCCTTGGAAAGGGAGTGGATGTGGGAACAAGTCAGTGAAAAGAGAGTTATCTTATGGGTTGGACACCTGGAGGGGTTGGATTGCTCCTAGAGGTCCTGTAACACCTGAGGGAAGTAAGTAAGATCTTATGTTTTCAAATTCATTTCCTTAAGGTCATATAGGAGTTTAAGTCTTATCATAGTGACCCTCAGCTCATGTTTACCCTGGGAAAGTCAGTGAAAGCTAGTAAATGTGGGAGGAGGTGGTTACATGGTGGTATCAGAGCATGGCTCAAATGCTTGGACTAGATTAGACAGATACATGTTGCTATGCATGTATTGTCATCATTAAGGTTGTCATGCATGAGGTCATTGCATGTATTTTATGTCATCATTATTCTATTGGTATGTTATAATGCTGATGTGTTGGCTGAGATGAAGCACGCGATGTAGCTCATCAAAGCGAGGTTGCAACACTAGACCTAGGTGTAAGAGAAGATCATCATATAGGTTTGTATGTTTGGGATGCAGGTATGTGGTTAATGGTTGTTATAAGAATTAGGGTTACTTATATGTTTGTCATTCTATTGTTGTTATGGTTACATGTATGATAAATTCTAGTTGATTAGTGTAGTCATATGCATGTGTGTCGAATAGTCATGAATGATAGTAACCTATTATTGTATGCATTGTGGTTATATGCTTGATGATCATGGTCATTACAACTGAGTTCTTGATGTTATTATGTTTTTTACTAATTTGGATGGAACTCTATGTATATTATTATGGTTATGACATTTAGATATGACTTAATACATTGTGATATTTTGTCATACTAATTTAGACTGACTGTGCATATGTAATTGTTATCCATGAATGGAATTTGTTAATGAGTTTATGATGTCAACATGTTAGTTAGTATGATGGAGATCATAACATTATTTATGCTTGAGTTGTTGTGTTTTGATCAGGTTATATCATGCTAATCTACATTGATTGTGTAGATAAGATAACCTCCCCTGAGATACATTAAGTTAATACACACTTGAATGCAAGTGGGTGCTAGTTGTAGTATTATGATTAATGACTATAAATTGATTTCAAATTATGACATGGCTTTCAATCTTTGTAAAGGCTTATTTCAACTTAATAGACATGATATATTGATCTTTGGAATGTGTGACTAACATGTGTAAACAGTTGTTGGAAAATGTGTTTGGTATTAGCATGACAAGGTAACAATTTATTTTTTTATATAAATAACAACTAGGTGATGTGGTAGAATATAGTATGACTCAATTGCATAAACCGCAATTCCAAACGAATGAATGCTCTGAATACACGAAGTCTTCTTAACCTAGATTTGTTTGACATTATGTGGATATATGTTATATTCCTAAACATCTATTTGACAGGTATATTAAGCTATTTTTGAGCTATGTCTAGATTCTTCAAAGGACATGAGTCCTTTGAAATATGTTGTGGATGTGTTCAGTTACAAGGAAACATACTTGGCACAATAAGGTAAGGTAACTGGTGTATTTTTATATTTATTTATGCATTGACAATTATGTGTTTATGACAATTTCATGTAGGGATTGTATGGTGAAAGAGACTTCCATGAAATATTGAAGAAACCTTAGGTTGAATTTCCCTTGGAGGCATTGAGAACCCATGGGGTTGATTCATGGTGTTTTTTGGGAGTTTTGTGCCTTTGGTATTTTGTGATTTGTTTGAGCTTGATTTATGTGCTTTGATTGTGTCTGGTGTAAGGCCTTTCCAATTTGTTTGTGGTGTCGTGTTGCTATTGGTGTTTCATGGTTTTATTTTTGCTTGTTTCTAGTTCTTACCTTTCATGTTTTGAGGGTCTTGGGAATTATTTTGGGAAAGAGGAAACTTAATGGAGGTCAGAGAGATCTGAATGAAACCCAACATGTAATGTAAGACTCAAATGAATCTTGGTACATGTATAAGGCAAAACGAAGGCAAGAATATGACAATCAGTTGGACTAGTTGGGTCCATTGGGGTAAATGGCCTGTGGCAAGATAATGATGAGAAAGGTAATAGGAAAGGTGAAGTAAATGGATCTAAGGTGTCAAATTCCTTAGCTACGTTGGGAAATATTGTTCTAAATTTTGTGCATGTTGGGCACATATACAAGATATTTTCTTAACTTTGACTTTATGATATTTAGTAACTATGTTGTGATCATTAGTATTCCGATGTCTATAATTATATATGTATGTATGTATGTATGTATGTATGTCGTGTCTAATAGGGTCATAGGGGATCATGATGGATTTATGCTAATGTTTATATGTATATATGTATGTGTGTGTGTTCTTGTCTGAAAGGGTTGTTAAGAATTATTCTTTTGGAGGAATGATTGCTTATGTAGGTCAATGGCATGAAGAGGTTCTTCGGATGTGTGCATGTGGTGTCTTGGGTAAGGTTTCCTCATAGAGACAATGTGGTTTTTGGGTGTGCAACACTACTATTTTTTATCTATTGTACAGGATATACATATAGTGTTGCATGCATGTTGCCTATATGGTACAGTGTACATACAGTGCCTCGAGCATGTTGGATATGCAGTGTTGCGTACATATGGAGTTGTGTGCATGTTTTACATGTGGTGTTATGTGCATGCTGTACATGCGGTGTTATGTACATATGGTGTTGTGTACATTTGGTGTTGTGTACACATTGTGCAAGAGGTTTTGTGTGCATGTTGTGTAGGTGGCACTATGTACATGTGGTATTGTGTACACACCGTACATATTGTGTTGTGTATATATGTTACGGTGCTACGAGTATTGTGTTATGATTCTATCATTCCATGTGTATTTGTGGTATTGTTATAGTGTATACGTATATGTATTGTGTTGTACATTGAGTGTAGGTGTATGTGTTGTGTTGTACACACAATGTAGGTGTATGTGTTTTTTATACACTAGGTGTACATGTATGTATTGTGTTGTACGTCGGGTGTAGGTGTATGTGTTGTGTTGTACGCCGAGTGTAGGTGTATGTGTTGTGTTATACATCGAGTGTAGGTGTATGTGTCATGTTATACACTAGGTGTAGGTGTATGTTTTGAGTTGTATACCAAGTGTAGGCATATGTGTCGTGTTGTACATCGGGTGTTGGTGTATGTGTTGTGTTGTAAATTATGTATGTGTGTGTTGTACAATGTTATGAGACAAGTTGAAGGTACATGACTGTATGGGCCCTTGTTGTTGATATTGAGGGTTGACGCGGTTTAGTCTTAGGATACCCTTGTTTCTATTGAGGGTTGAGGTGGTTTAGTCTTAGGATATCCTTGTTGCCAATATTGAGGGAGGAATGGGTCTAGTCTCTGGATTCCCATGTTGCTTAAAGAGAAGGCACTAGGTGCATGTTGGGTTTGAAAACTGATTTAGTGTCTGTAAAGAAAGGACAAAGAATAAAGGAAGAAGTAAAAGAATCATTTGAAAGATCAGTATCCATATTTTATTTCATTTTTAATTATGTGTGTGATCTATGATTCTGATTTATGATGTCTACGGGTTGAGCTAATCGGATGTAATATATTTATACATGATGATTTGATCAAAGAGCTAGTTTGAATTGGTGTAACATGAAGTAAACAAAATTGCAAGTGTACCTTATTGACAGGCCACCAATGAGGTGTGATTTGAATTTATTTCAATTCCTTTTTAGTCTAATAAAATTATGTGTTTGGAACAAGAAAGCATGGAAATTCCTAGGTTGGGTGGTTGAAAATAACTGCAAGGATTAGCAACAGTGGAAAAAGGAATTCAGAAAGGGAAGAGTATGTTGGTAAAGCATTTAGGAGTAGGACCATTGTGGGACACTGGTGCCCAATAGTTTTCACTGATTTCCATGAGCATGCTATGGCTGATATGATGGTTTTGAGGCAATGATATGCCTCGATTTCACGACCGGAATATTCCTTGGTTTTTTGACATTCCGATGTGAGGAAACCTTGCCAAGCGATGCATCTCTTGAGAGGGGATAGGTCAGGGAACTTGGCAGGTAAGTGACTGCATAAAAGGGGGTGACCAGATTTCCCAAGGGACTGTGTAACAAAGTAGGAAAGGTCAGGGAATGGATTTTTTTCTTTGTTATTAGCATTTCCAGATGGAATCGAATGCACATTGAGAGTGTGCCCTGGAACAATGAGTTGATAACTGTTCACTAAGGGATAATGTAGTGCAATGATCATAATGCTAGACATTGGATACATGTTAACTTTGGCAGTGGATTCTGGTCTTCTTGAGAAGGAGGTGAATCCTAATATTTCTTTCGTGGTGGAGGTGTGAGCCTCTGGATTGCCTTATTGTTGATGCGGGAATCGTATCCTTTATTTCTTGGTTAAGAAAATGTGCATATGTGTATATGTGTATATTATTATAAATATTGTATCGAGCTAGATTTATAAAGCTCCATAAACCATATGGTTATTTGATAATTGAAGCAAGTGTGCAAAGTATATGTAGTTATTATTGTAAATATTGCAATGAGATGTGTTATAAAGCTTCGGTAAACGGTATGATTGTCATATTTTTAGCGGGTTGTTCATTGTAAGTACTGCAACTAGTTGAGTTATAAAGCTCCATGGGAAGTATGTTCTAGTTATCAGTGGTCTTGCTAGTTGTAGGTGTCATCGAACACTGAGGACGGTGTTCCCCCAAGGGGGAGGGGACTATAAAAACCTCATGTTAAAATTTCATGTAATAAAGTTCATAAAGAAAAAAATAAGACCAAGGTCATGGGGCCCGTATTCCAAGCTGAATGTTAGGAAAAATATCCTAGTGGGCATCACTTGATGTGTTTATGGCAAAGGAGAAATTCGCAAAGGAAATGGAAAAGACCTTGAAAAGGAAAAGAGGCATTATTTGGCATTTGTTTTATGAAAATAAAGAAAAGAGAAATGAGAGGTGAAAGGTCACAAGTTTCACGTGAGGAGGAAAATGAAGGAAAATTTAGCAAATTAGAGGCATCAAGAATAAAAAGATATTAGAGCATCAATTGGTAGGATTCTTGTCAGTTCTTCTTGGAATTAGTCTCAGAGAGAAGAAGAACACCAAGAGGAGAGGGAAAGGAAGTAGGCAAAGGAAGGACAAGGAAGGATAAGGAAAGCAAAGGAAAGAAAGGAAATAATTTTGTTTTTTTACAACTTCATGTTTTTTTTTTGTTTGTATTTTTTATATATTTTTATATATTTGATTTTTTTTGGGACATGCTTTTAATTATTTTTTATGTTTTATTACTTCTTATATTATTTTTAACTTCTTGTGGTTTATTTTTTTGTTTTCATTTTTTTTTATTTGTTTTCAATGTTTTAACTTTTATTTTTCTCTTTATTTTTTATATATATATATATATATATATATATATATATATATATATATATATTATATATATATATATATATATATATATAATATATATATAATAATATATATATATATATATATATTAATATATATATAATTTTGTTTTTATTCATTATTATTTTTATTTTATTTTTTGTATGGTCCATGTTGATGTTTGACTAGCAACGCGATCCCATTATGTGCATTTTGATAGTTGATTTTAAAGTTTTCATTATAATAAATCGAGTTTGCTCGCACAATGTGTCAATTTCATGGTTGGTGAATGAACACCTGAATCAAGCAAGGTCCATGTTGATGTTTTATTAGTAACACGATCCCATCATTTGCAATTTGATAGTCGGTTTTAAAGTTTTCGTCATCATGAATCGAGTCTGCCCGCACAATGAGTCAATTTCATTGTTGGTCTTTAATTTTTCAATACAATGGATCAAGTTCACTTACACTACGTGTCAATTTGTTGGTTGATGTTTAAATCTTTGGTGCAATGTGTCAAGTTTTCTTAGTCTAATATTTTAAAATTGCTATACATTTAGCATTTAAAAATAAATTATTGTTGGTATAATGACTCTTTCATTCAGGTGTTCATTTTTAGAGCTCTTTTAGTCATATTTTTTCCGTAATTTCATGCTTCAATATTTTGGAAACTTAAGTTTTATTTGTAATCATTGTTGTACCTATTTCTTACACCAAAGAAGGCAACACATTTTTTTTTTACTCTTTCTAATCAATTTTCTAGGAAGAGGGGTTCTTATATCAGTGGCAGAGTTATTTTTTTAATATATTTTGTTTTTTTGAAATAAATTTAATTTATTAAAAAATTTAATTTTTATTTGATAAAAATACTTTATTTAAAAATATTAATTTATTATTAAAAACTATTCTTTTGGTTTTCGAGGTCCTACCTCCAAGACTATATGTCATGCATTCATTATATGACCAAAATCAATTTACACCTAGCAACCAAACTTAGCCAACAACACCAACTCAATGGTGAAATGCTAAATCAATGGTTTGCAGGGGTTGCCTATTCAACTTTTAACCTATACCCACCTATCGCCCCCCCACCCCCTCACCCTCCCATTGATTGCGGACCCCCCATCCAAAACCATTTACCAACTATCCCCCCAACAAGACCATTGTAAAACCATTTTTTACATTCATTTAAACTCATAAATTTCAGGCGGGAAAGTCTGTCGGTATGCAAACTAATTTCTATATTATAAAGTATGTATTGAGGGAAAATAATGGAGGGACCATTATTACACTCCTATTTATTTGAAATGAGCTTACGAATGAAAGATTGGAAGTAAGAGGAGACTGAGTAAAATGAGGTAAAAATGAAAATACATGTTTCAGAACTACATTTAAAAAGAAATCATTCCAATGTTATAAAGAGATTTCCTCCTTGTGAAATAATTTTATAGAGGTGAAAATGAAATTTTACAAAGCACACAACTCAATGTTTTTAGCTATGGTATAAGGAGGAAAATAATTATAAAGAGGAAAAAGGTACCTGAAGAGAGAATTTGGATAAATTCTTATCCAAAATTTTTACAGAAGTAAAAAGGAAAACTAAAAGACATTTTACCAATCATGGCGAAATAAGACATGGTTTTCAAAACCATGGGGAAGAAAAACAATAGATGGTTTTCATAGAAAAATGAGGATTATTTATGAAGTTTCATTTGTTCATAAACAAACCAAAAGTAAGAAAAACTAAATATGAAAACACTGAATGGTTTGGGTTTTTTTTTCTCTTTTAATATGAAATTCATAAACAAATAAATGCTAAAATGGAGAAGTATTATAGGACATTGTTAGCCATTGAGGTGAAATGCTACTATTTTTAGTGGAAACGCCCCCTGCTTCAACTCTGATGACCACATCTCCTCTTGTTCCACTTTGGCCAGAAGCCAGACTTCAAAATATTACTCTTGCATCTATAATTGCATCGGGTCGTGATCCAAATGGGTCCAAATATGCTCTCTAAGTCTTCAAAATCTAGTAAAATCATGCCAAAGATCAAAACCAGTGTAGGAGAAGAACCCTTAGAATTGCGGAAAAGCACTATCAGGACGAAAAAACACATAAAAACAGTGAAAAACCAAGTATCAGAGGCATAAACAGTGAAATGCACAGCAACCATCTGATCTAGCCGATCAACGGTCCAGATTTGATTGGTGGGTTAGAATCAGCAGAGGCAATCAGCGGATTGAGTGCAGACTGTGTGGAACTTGTGATGGCGTTCGAAGATTCAACATGGACTGTCGATCAAGCACACAGATCAATGGCCCACGTTGCATCGAAGGTTCGCTATCGTAGATTACAAAGGGTGCTTGCAAATGGCCATGGGGATGAGTGATATGCGATTGTGATCATTCGCATCAGTGAATTGTAATCAGGGAAACATTATGTAGTGGGGTATTTATACATGCATAGGTGCGATTCGATGAACCAGTCCCGACAGTTATATAAATACTATTGCATAAAATTTGAGGTCCACCACAAGGCATTTTCCTATGTATTTTGCATATTTTTGTTATTTAATGAAATATAAAGGGACATCATCGATGCGATAAAACTCGGACCCGAAGGGGTTCGAGAATGAAAATGCATAATATTTCAGATCCGCCATAAGCCATTTTTGTGTTATTTTCATGTTTTTTAACAAATTTCAAAATATAAAGGGAAGCCTGGGAACAGGCCATAAGCGACTTGTGATAGTGATTGAGCGCAGACCTGATAGAGGAATAAACAGTGTTTAAGGACTTTTAAATTCCGAAATAAACAGAGCTTGGTGAGATTTCACAGTATTGTAACATTTTTTTGTATAAAACATAAAACAATCATTGTTAGTGTTTGAAAGGATTTCAAACGCCCGAAGACTCATTCCATCGCAGAGTAGAGGCCGAGAGATGGAGGCTAGGAGATAGAAGGCCGGAAGGGGAAAGCAACAATGCAACACAGCCAAACCAAAAAATGATCATGGAGCATCGCTTGTCCGAGCGAGCTCCCTGATAGCGTAGCAAATCACTAGAATGTGGTTACTCTGTTGTTAGAAAAGAAACCTCCAAGCTCATGCATGTCGAGTCATGGCATCAAGTTGTTGAAAAGACATAGAGGATAAATTAAGACACTTTGAGCCTTTGAGAGCTCAGGAGCATTGTAAAAAGGCCTATAAATGGCTGAAAGTTAGAAGTATGAGAGGTTCAACTTTTTGAGACTGTGGAGACTTTGCTCCTCTCAGCGTCTCATCTTCATTCCAGTAATATAAGCTTCTTTTGTTATTACATGTTCAATTCCCATTTTCTCTTATGTTCTAATCTTGCACTTGAAGAGGTTATTCATGTTTTCTTCTGTGTCTAATGCTAGATAACTATCATCTTATATTTGCATTGATAAATTAGATTTGAAGGTTTCATTTACTTCCTGTAGCTAGCTATTCATATGTGTTTATGTATGCATCTTCTGGTACAGTCAGTGTTCTCCATCTTCCATTGAATCTATAAACCATTGAGCATTAGCGGTCTAAAGCCTTGTAAAGCTACGGGTGTTCATGCATGTCTTGAGTGAAAACGGAGTTGAAATAGTCATCTGACTTGATCCAAACCATCATCCATTCCAATAGTTCAGAGAACACTATTGAATATTTAAATGTTACCAGGCATCTCTGAGATACAACCTAGGAGAGCTTCCTGGAGTGCTAACATAATTCATTTCAGAAAATTCATCAACAACTTGTAAAAACCTATTAATTTCATCATCATCTTCAAAAACTTTCCAGTATTTGACATTTTCAGGTAGATATGGTCTATATTTCACATGAGCTTCTTAAGTCAATTTAGGAGGCAAAGGAGGAATAAATGTGCTAGCATACACAACAAGGGAATCATTGAGTTGGTTCTTCATTCTTGGCATGTAAGAAATGCTGAAAATATTAAAAGAGCCTTTAAGCTTCCTTACCTTATCTCTGTATGCTTTCAGCCTTGGATGCTTTTCTTGGAAAGCTTTGTTAACCTGCTGAATGATAAGGTCTACATCTCCAAACACTTTCATACCTTTGATGCCCATTTATCTAGCAACATTTAAGCCCATTATCAAGGTTTCGTACTCTGCTATGTTATTTGTGACCTGAAAAGTTAATTTGGAAGATAAATGAATGCATTCCTATGTGTGGGACACAAGGACTACACCTACCCCTGTAGCTTCCTTAGAGCAAGCTCCATCAAAGAACATGTCCCAAATTTGTGGGACTTCTTCCTTTGCGATCTGGCAAACTGGTTTCTTAAGCTACGTGGAGGCCAACTGGGATTCTTCAATCTAAAGAATACAAGCTCCAAAATCAATGTTGACAACATAGATGGGATGATTAGTGGGATTCTTTTCGTCACTGATTATATAAGACAACTGAGCTTCTCTGTATAATCTCTTACTCTCACCTCCAAAAACATGGACAGTAGAATAGGATAGATCATTTTGCAATGTTCCACCTAATCTCTTGATCCAACCTATGGAAAGCAGCATGCCGAACTTGGGGGTATATATGCTACCACAATATCCATCATCATGCTCTTCATGGGCAGCTGAAACGAAGTGATGGCTAGGTCCTTAATTAATCCCAGACATTTCACTTTTCTAAAGTCAAAAGAAAATAGATAAGGCTTGGTAATGTCAAGACCAAACTCAACCATGATAGCCTTGGGCATTAGATTATGGCTACCTCTAGTGTCCAGAAGGAAACTGTGAAGGATTTTTCATGAATCGTCAGAGAGACATAGAATTATGGGGAGTTGTCTTCACAATTTTAAAATATTGGGCTAAGAATAACAGTTGGTTTGTCATCTTACAATTTTACATAGTCAGTGGAGGATGGATCTTTTGAAGGACTCATTCTTCACTAGTTCAATCATAGGTATAGGTATTGTTAGCTTCTGAATTTCTGATTGAAGACTGAAAGGAGAAGGAGACTTGTCAAGGCCTCTTACCTCATGAGCTGGAGCTTTGAGGATGATGGGATCTACTGCTGGTCACTTCTGCTTATTAGCTTGTTGTACTGTAGGGATAACAACTCTTTGAAAAAGATTTTCCTGGGCATTATTCATCTTTGAGCTCAGATTATATATGTGTTGACCTTCAATTTGCAGAACATCTTCACCATCCCATTCTTGGTTGATCTGGTCATTGAATAATGACTATTCATAGGTAGCTGAGGTAAAAAAGGAGGCACTGCCTTTGTATTCTATACAATGGATGTCATCATCTTCTTCAAACTGCTCTTCTTCCATGACTACATTCTGGAAAGGGGTCTTCACCCTTTGGTCTTCATTGGCATCTTTGCTTCTTTACAAAATCTGCAACTGCTCATTAGCTCTTCTATATGGAGTTGGATTTCTAGGAGCAAAGGTGTTAGGAACTCTTCCTTTCCCAGGGTGCTGCTCAACCATTAATTTGGAGATTTCAGAGGCTAATCCCTCTATCATCTAGGTCATTTTGTCTATCTTGGGATCCAAAGATGATGAAGATTCACTCCTATCTCTCCTTCTATCAACATTCCCCTTGCGCTTCTCTACAACCATGATGTTTGATTTTACTTCCAAGGCTGCATCCTGCATATCAGCCAAGGTAGCACATTGTCTCTCCCTCAACAATAGATAGAAGTTATAATCAAGAGCACTAGCATCGGTGAGTTTAGCATAGGTGGTGGTGGGTTTTACTTCAGTTGGTATTTTGTTGTACATGTAGTTAAATCTCTTATTGAAATCAGACAACAACTCACCATTTTCCCTCTTTATGTTCCCAAACATGGTGTGGTAGTAGAGTAGATCCTTCTTATCCCCCTAATGCTTTAGGAATGCATCATCTAAACCTCAATATCTCCTACAGATCTTGGGGTCCATTCTTTGAACCATTTTCTAGCCTCTCCATCTAGGCTTTGGACAAAGACTCTCATCCACACATCATCTTCACTAATGTCCAGGTTATCAGCATAGCTATAGAATGATTCAAGATGTTCTTCAGCTGTAACACCTTCAGTCTCAGTGAAATTAGGCCTATACTTCTGATATTCTCTAGTAGGCATGGCATTCAAAGGAGTGGGTAGTACTAGAGGTCCATACCTAGCAACTATGATTATTTCCATTTTGGTAGGTTGTGGACTTGCCATAGTTGTGGTGGCTATAACTGTACTGGAAGTCTGAATGACAGAGGGTTGAGGAGTGACTGATAAGACTAAAGGAGTGTGATGGATAGGAGGAGAGGCTTCGTTTGGGCTTGCAATAAAAGGAGAGCCTAAAGAATAAGGAGCTTTGCGAATCTCTGAGATTTTTTTCTTCACTACTAGTATTAGATTCTATCCTCTCAACATGTATTTGTTCTATGACAGGGTTTTCTTGAAGAGATATAGAATATTTTTTAGATTTACCTGAACCTGATGCTCATTTCTGCAATACATTTCTTTCTTTGATGATTTCTTCAGGGTCAGATGCTAGGTCAGCTTGTGGCTTCTGAGGATTTCTCTGAGTATGCCTCACAAACTAAGCCAGAACTATCTTGTGGAGTCACCAAGAGGTTATTCCTTCAGTAGAGTGGCAAAATAGATGATTACAACTGAAAAAGTGCCCAGACTTTGTCTATCATCAAATCTGGATCTCTATCATCTCCCAGTGAAGCTGAGCTTCAGTCTCCTCTCCCCGGTGGTGACGCCAATTATGTCAGCACTCCAAGAAGATCTCTTAGGTTGTAGCTCGGAGATTCCTGGTAACATATAAATATTCAATAATGTTCTCTGAACTATTGGAATGGATGATGGTTTGGATCAAGTCAAATGAATGTTTCAACTATGTTTTCACTCAAGACATGCATGAACACCCTCAACTTTACAAGGCTTTAGACCACTAATGTTCAATAATTTAGAGATTCAATGGATATATGGAGAATACTGACTGTACCAACAAATGCCTACATAAACACATATGAATGGCTAGCTATAGGAAGTAAATAAAAATTACAAATCTAATTTATCAACACAGAGATAAGATGACAGTTATCTGGCATTAGACATAGAAGAAAACATGAATAACCTATTCAAGTACAAGATTAGAAAAAAAGAGAAAATGGGAATTGAACATGTAATAGCAAAAGAAGCATATATTGCTGGAATGAAGATGAGACACTAAGAGGAGCAGAGTCTCCACAGTCCAAAAGTTGAACCTCTCATAATTCTAACTTTCAACCATTTATAGGCTTTTCTACAATGATCCTGAGCTCTCAAAGGCTCTGAGTGTCTTAATCTATCCTCTCTGTCTTTTCAACAAATTGAGGCCATGACTCAACATGCATGAGCTTGAATATTTCTTTTCTAACACCAGAGTAACCGCATTCTAGTGATTTGTTGCACTGTCAGGGAGCTCGCTCGTGCAAGTGATGCTTTATGATCTTTTATTGGTTTGGTTGTGTTGTGCTATTGCCTTTCCCCTTCCGGAATTTTGTCTCTTGGTATCTTTCTCCCATCCTTTGTTCTATGATGGAATGGGTCTTCGGGCCTTTCAAATCCTTTCAAATACTAACAATGATTGTTTTCTAGTTTATATAGAAAAATGCTACAATACTGTGAAATCCCACAAATCTTTGTTTATTTCAGACTTTAAAAGTCCTTAAACGTTGTCTATTCCTCTATCAGGTCTGCCCTAAATTACTATCGCAAGTCGCTTATGCCCTGTTCCCAGCTTTCCCTTTGTATTTTGAAATTCATTAAAAATCATGAAAATAACACAAAAATGGCCTATGGTGGATCTGAAATATTATGCATTTTCTGTAGGTTTTAACCCCGTACAGAAATTACCTGCATACGAATTCTAAATCACAGGAATAATAAAAATGTGACAACATAACACATAAAACACATATACACAGAGATTTCCCACTGGATCTCAAAACCGAGACTACCAGCTTGATTTTTCATTATATTCCTTTCAATGTTACAATACATATTTATACATGCCGAAGCATCCAATACCATGAACGAAAACCATCGGACCAAACCATGGACCAAAACCCATAGGTAGGTTCGCCCAACCTAATATAGGGTCCAAAAAAAAAATTCTCGGGGCACTGCCCCGAACCCCGTAGAGGGAGGCTACCTGCCCCCCTCAAACCCCCCGGACAAGGGGGGGTTGCCGCCGCCCCTGTGACCCCCCTGCTGCGCAATCGGCGCAACGAAGGGGGGGCTCCGCCCCCCCTCTAACCCCCCAGTTCACTACGTTGGTTAGTCGTGGAAAGAATATAACACAACCAAACATTTTCATTCCCGAACCCCTTCGGCTCCAGGTTTTATCGCATAGGAACTATCCCTTTATATTTCGTTAAATAATGAAAATATGCAAAATACATAGGAAAATGCCTCTCGGCAGACCTCAAATTTTATGAAATACCATTTATATAACCATCGGGTCTGGTTCATTGGATCACACCTCTGCATGTATAAAGGACCTGCTCCATAATGTTTCCCTGATTGCGCTTCGCTGATGTGATTGATCACAATCACATATTTCTCATGCCCTGAGCCATTTGCAAGCGCTATTTGTAATCTCCGATGGCAAACCTACGATGCAACATGGGCCATTGATCTGCGTGCTTGATCGACGGTCCATGTTGAATCATCGATCACCATCGCAAGCTACACACATTCTGCGCCCAATCCACTGATTGCCTCCGCCGATTGCGACCAGCCCATCAGATCTGACTGTTGAATGGCTAGTTCAGACAGCTACTATGCATTTCACTATTTATGCCTCTGATACTTGGTTTTTCACTGTTTTTATGAGTTTTTGCCTCCTGGTAGTGCTTTTCTCCCATTCTAAGGGTTGTCCTGCGCTAGTTTTGATCTTTGGCATGATTTTACTGGCTTTTAAAGACTTAGAGAGCATATTTGGACCCATTTGGATCAAGACTCGATGCAATTATAGATGCGAGAGTAATATTTTGAAGTCTGGCTTATGGCCAAAGCGAAACAAGAGGAGATGTGGCTATCAGAGTTGAAACAAGGGACATTTTCGCTAAAAATAGCAGCACTGCACCTCAGTGGCACAGACACAGTTTTCAAAACCATGGATGGATTTACAAATATTATTTGAGGAAATATTTGTAGATTTGATTAATGAAATTCATGAGGAAAGGAACATGTCAAAACAAGACATGGTTTTATATTGAAGATATGGGTTTTCAAAACCACATGCAAGAATTATTTTTATGGAAATATGGAAAATTTTATAGATTTTTGGGAAATATCCATACCTTATTCCCAAAAATTCAAGATTTTTAATTTTGGAAGTTAAAGACTGACAAAAAATCAATGATTTCCAAATCATCTTCAAATTTTTCAACAATGGTTGAGCACCTGAACAATAATTAAAGGATTTTATCAAAGGACATTGGATTAATAAATTCTATAAAAATGGACCAGTCAACTAGATTATGGGCATATTAACTATGCTTTGGGGAGAAGCTTCAACAACCTCTAGACACAATCAATGAAGAATATTAAGCAAAATTTGTTCAAGAATAAAGGCAATCAATCAACAACCAGTGATCCAATTTCTAAATTTGAGGGAACAAAATCAGCAGTCAAGGAATCACATTGCAAATCCCAAGAAGAAAATCAAACAGTCTAAAGATCACAATATATTTAAAGGCATTATTTTGAGAATCTAAATTAGCAGTCAAAGAATTATTTCCAGAATTTGAGGTAGGATATTTTCTAGTAGTTCCAAATTTCTAGTAGTTTTTTAGAGATTAGTTTAATTTTTAGTGAATTGTTTATATTTTGATTCAAGAAATTTGGACACAATTAGCTTGATGTAATTCTCTACATATTATTTATTTTCATTGTAAAAGGGTTGGGTTTTTATCCCATAACCCTTCCATTTTTGTAAATACTTTCATTACAAGAATTTAATTAAAGTGTTCTCGCTCTAGTTCATGACAAAATTTGTTTTCCCTATGTATTTTTTTCTAGTGCTTTCATACTTTATTTCTGCATATGTTCAAAGTAACATAGGAGATAAGGCAAGTCTAGGTTAGAGTATTGGCCTCACTAACAACCTACCATGAAGTTATTATCATTAGAGATATTAGCTTATTGAACTCTTTCTTTGAAATAAGCTCCTTCGCATCTTTAATTCTCGCCTTCTTCTCATATCTTGAATGTATATTTGTTTGGCTCTAGAAGTATTCTACATGCATCCACATATTTGATTGATTAAGTATTCGATATCAATACTTAATTACCTGATTTCTATTACTTTCCTCCACCAAACTCTTTAAGCTATTTTTCTGTCAAAATTAGACGATGGCACTTTGATTAAGTTTCAAAAACAGATGACTTTATTTCTAAGAAGAGATGAGATCATCATCAACAACCACCTACAAAAAATCATAGATATGGCCATTGTGCTTCAACGGTTGTTGTCTTATAATAGTGAACAATATTAAAAGGGCATCGTAACACTCGAGGGAGCCCCCTCTGGTTCAAAGGTCAACTTGAACCTAAATTTCGGCCAAGTTGGTATCTTGGCACAATTTTTCAGCAGCGAACTTCCTTTGAGAAACATATCGACTAGTCATAATCTTTGGTTTTAATTTCATGGTTGAAAAATTGTCAATATTTTAATGTTTTCCTAAGTCATGATATTTTATCTTCAATGCTATGGTTGGTAAAAGTTATAAGTATTTTGTATTTAGTACCATGACTGACAATTGTTGGAATTTATGGTTTTTCAAAGATGTGATATTTTATATTTAATGTCATGCCTAAAAATCCTTGGAATTTTAAGGCTTTTCAAAGACGTGATATTAAATATCTAAAGTAATGCTTGAAATCCATTGTAACTTTAAAGTTTTTTGGAGTCATGATATTTTATCTTTAATTTCATTATTAAAATGTTAAAAAATTACCACAAAAAAAAATTGTGTTATTCATGTTGGGTGTGTGTTATATTCTTTCGTTGCGCTAGGAGTAGTAGGGGGGGTGATAGCTCCCCCTCTCGAGGTGATTGTAGCTGGGCAGTATCCCCCCTACATGCTGTCCGACACAACGCCCCATGGAATTTTTTTTGGACCCTATAATAGGTGGGCAGACCTACTTATGGTTTTATGCATGGGTTTTGCACATGCTTTTGAGCATGATGATTTTCTTCCCATAGTATTTTTCACATCCGGTCAAGGGAACTATGTTTATGTTCTAATCCAGGGTTAATGGATTTGGGTTTATGAATGCTTTAGCATGTATATATATGTATTGCAACATTGAAACGAATGTAATGAAAAATCAATCTGGCAGTCCAGGTTTTGGGATCTTGGGGGAATTTTTTTTCTATTTGTTTTATGTTCTTGCCATTATATATTTTCTATCTAAAGAATTTGTTTATAGGTAATTGGGTCAAGTTAGCGACTTTGTACCAATATAAGTCTCTGGTGAAGAAATTGTTCCTATAGAAAATGTTGTATAACCTAAGGATGAAGGATGGAGAATCTGTGAGAGAACATCTAAGCGCCTTTAATATTGTAGTATGCCAGTTTTTATCTACTGATATAAAAGTTTTAGACAAAGACACGTGCATCAATTTACTATGTTCTCTACCAGATTTGTGGGATAGTCTAGTTATTGCAATAGGTAGCAATACAACTATCTTGAAGTTTGATGAAATAGTGTCATCCTTGTTATCGAAGGAGTTGAGATGGAAAAATATAGAAAGCCAAAATGGACATGTCTCTTCTGTATGAGGATGGTCCCAAAACATAAATAATAAGTCCTCGAGTGGGAGGTCTAAATCTACAGGGAGATCTAAATCCCCAGGAAAACCTATAAAGGTATGTTGGAAATGTAGAAAGGAAGGGAACTACAAAAAGTGTTGTAGATCTAAAGTTCCTAAGGAAAGGGATATGACGATGCTCCTTCTACAGACGATAAAACCACCTTAGATGAAGGTGGGGATGTATACTTTCCTTCTTCTTCAAGTACACATGTAGATCACGAGGCATGGTTGATTGACTCTGGTACATCCTTACACTTGACTCCCCATAGGGAGTGGTTCTGTGAGTATGAGAAATATGATGGTGGTGATTTCTTCTTAGGGGATGACAGGAAGGACAAAATCATTAGATGTGAAAAGGTTGAGTTAAAGTTGCAAGGTGGAAGAATTAGAACACTTCCTGGTTTTCTCCAGATTCCTGTGTTGGCTAAAAATCTGATTTCTGAAAGCAAGATGGATGATGCAGGTGTAAAAACAATGTTCGAGAAAGATACTTGCAAGATGGTTCAGGGGGCATTGGTATTAATGTGGATAGTTTGGATTGGAACTTTGTACAAGGTTCTGGGTAGCACTATTATTGAAACATAGTTATCGATCAAACAAGAAAATTACCTAGTACCTGTTTTTTTGAGGTAGCAAAAAATCCCCCGATTTTGAAAAATGGTGATTCAAAATACACCTTCTTTTTTGGAGCTTATTTTTGGCACTTTAAATTTATTTATGTATCATGTATGAACATTTTTTTTAAACGTGAGTGAATTTCATGGTGATTTTAGAAAGTGTTGATGCAGTATCAACGCCTTTTTTTAGAGGGTTGATTTTTGGCACTTTAAATTTTCTAATGTCTTTTTGTCCCCTAAGATATTTACTTTTAAGTGTATTTGTGTGTTTTTATTTTTATTTTAAATTTTTTCTGTAATGAAATATTAATTTTTTTACATAGTTAAACAAATAAATAAATGATCAGTATTTCAAAATTAGTATTTTCTATATGTGTACGTAATGTTAATTACTATTTTGATGCACATCAAATAAATGTCACTAAAAAGATAGTAATTTTAAATATTTGACAAAAAATGCACATTTTTGATATAAATATAATGAAAAATATACACACTTTGAGACTTTTTGTCCAAAATGAAATGTCAAATAAACGATTTTTATGGGAAAATCCTAACAAAAGAACTTAAAAAAAAATAGCATTTTTTATGAATTTTATGTTAAAAGTTAATAGTAATCACAATTTTTTACAAAAACGAAATGATTCACATAAAAATTAAAGTGAAAATCAAATAATACAAATATTGAACATATAACAACAATAATCAAATGTTCATTCTTCTCATAAAATTTCAAAGTCGAAAAATTACAAGTAAAACTATTGAATATCTCTCAAAATTGAGCTTGATTTGCAAGCTTATCTTAAAGGTCATCAACAATATCATATAATCCATATTCATCATCTTCCAGAGCTTCATTATTTTCTTCTTCCACAATATTTGTTTTGTTGAGTTTCCTCATTTTCCTCTTCTAATGTATCCTTCATGTCTGCAAATCTCCCAAAGTGTTGTTTTCCAATCATTCCATATAATGGTGTTCGAGGTTCTTTCTCCTTTTCAACCACATGTGATTCATTAAAATATCCTTTCCTCAAACCAACTTATTGCATTGCATCTGGAAGAAATTCAAGAGCATAAATAATTTGTTGAATAAAATTGCATTGTAGTGGGTCTTTTTCAATCACAATGCAATTTATTCGTTTTTGTGGGAAGCATGATAGTGTTGTACCAAATCATCAGGCACAAAAAATTACGTAAATTAGTATAAACACATAAAAATGAAAAAACAAAATATCAAAATTCAACTTTATATAACAATAACTTGCACCTAAAAATAAATCCAAAACTCGGTCTCCTTCGTTTGAACATAAATATATAAGGTAGTTAATCAATGCTTGTGGCTTTTGATAAATGTTAACTAGCTCTACTTTTTCATCTTTATCCTCATTTGTTAACGTTCTTATGACAACATCATGAACCAATACTTTACTATGACTCTTTCCATCTACTTTATTCAAAATAATATACTTATAGCTATCATATTTTGTCCAATATTCAACATGGATGAAATCACAATCACTTATAATTGGTTGATTTCTAGAAGAAATAATATTTTACTTTTTCTTGTAACATGACAATTTTTTGTATTAATTTGGAGTGGAACGTTGATGGTGTGCATGTTCTAAAATTATTTATTTTTTATATGTTGATCAAGTTTTCTCATTGATTTGTATATGGATGCAGGAATGTGAGAAATCCTACTATAAAAATAGCAAAGATTGACAATATGTCCCCTTTGTGCATATATTCTAAGATAATTTGAAAATTCTACTGGATTTGAATTAACCACAGACAATATTGGTGACACATAAGTTGTCTAACCATGTTTCAACTCGTAATATATACAATGAAGAAAGAACCTCAAAATCAAATAAGTTTGTGCTAAATCACAATGGATCAACATTTTTGATAAACATATTTCCCAATCTGGATGGGAATCAACTTCTAATTTCTCATAACATATAAATCCACTATATAGATAGGTAGATGCCGATCTGTAACAAGGTGCATATTGAAGATACAATAAAGGGGAAACATATAATAATAACTACATGTTAATTTCTTAGATTTTTCTATGTTGTATCAATTAATTTAGCCCAATTCACTTCTCCATTTAACAATGCGTCCAATTATTATGAATGTAACCAATCATAAACTATAGCTGAAGATAGAAAAAGATATGAAATGACAAAGTAGAAAACAACACAACCATAAGAGACATCAGATTGGTCTAAGACCAGGGAAAAACCTCATAAGGGGGGGAACCCATTCAAATCTTCTTCTTTATTAGATCGTCATAAAAAGTTTTCAACATAGAGTACAATTAGCCCAATACATAAATTTGTAGCATATATTTACAAAATAGAAGAAGAATACAGAATGATAGAGAGAAACCCTTTATCCATCAGACCACTGACGACAACTGAAGGCAACTGTCAAACCCTAGATCCAAACCCTGGGTGCTTCCAACAAGGCAGACTATGTGCAGTTGAAACTTCTTAGACGCTTCCCTACCTACTCTCTCCCAGTGTTTGTGACTGACCCAGATCTTCCCTGAAAGACTACACGCATATTTCCAGGGACACACACACTTAAAATTGATCCAAAACCCCATTCTCTCCATTTCAGCTTCTGTGTGAGCATATGAGACTTCCTGGATGCTCCCTTATGTGTGTTTCCAGGAACCAAATTGTTTGATCTACTTCAAAAAGCCTGGATTCTCCCTTCAGGATTATCTGTGAGCATCTAAGACTCCTTGCATGCTCCCTTAACCACTGTGCATGTGCGTCTAGGAAAACACTTCTCAGTTACATGTGTCCAATCAAGAAGCAAAAACCCTAGATTTGTCCAAGCTTTACTCCTGTAATTTTAGACCCTAGATTGAACTTCCTCCATCAAACCTGTGTGAACCAAGATGATACAAGAGAGTAGAATATGGCTCGATAAATGTGTCCAAATAAGCTTGAGGTCTCTTCTATTTATAGGCTTCGATAAGGGTACACTTGATGTTGAGGCCGACCTGTCCAATTTTTACATGTGCTTAAGGTAGACCTATTCCAATATACATGAGTGGATAAAATAATTCAAAAATCAACTTCCCCTTGTCCAAATAGGGTGATATTTAGGTCAATTTTGGTCCTCTCGAAAAGAGGAATTTAATGAAATCATCATCTCAGTAATTTGAGTTGTCCAAGGTGAAATTTGACCCTAGTTGCAAAAATTAACACTCCCTCTCAACTAGGAAGAATTCCACCTACCAATATTCGTCTGTTGAACATCACATCATCCTGTCACACTGTCATCATCATTTGGATGTCTTTGCTCAACTATATTTGCTAAAAATTGTTTTGATATAAAATAATAAGAATTGGGTAGCAATAGCTTCCACCCATACTGAGCAATAGGATAACTAATCATACATGCAAGCACATCTTCGACATTGAAATATCATCGGGGAGCTCATTCTCAACCCAAAATCTCAAAAGGGGAGAAATTTTCAACCCAATCATATTTTTTATTGATATTCCCATTAATGTTTCTCAATAGTCACGCAGTAGAACACCTTCATCATAATATACTTGGGTTGTATACCCCAAGTACACTCTCAACCCATTGGTGAAATAAGGAGCGATACTCCCAACATGCATTGCTTGAGGGTATCATGCCAATTGGGGTATACTCTGCATATACTAGATAGGGGATAAGCATAGCCAATCCTATGAATATAGGGGAGAAACATCTCCATCATACCCTATTGTGCAGAGATCCCTCAACCCTAGGAGCCCTCTATCTCAATTCCTAACCCTTGGAGCTCAAATAGGGTGGTAAGAGTTGGCTCAGTGTCCTTGATAAGTTTTGCCCCTCACTTGAACGAGTCACATCCATCAGCCCAAACTGATCTTTGAAGACCAAAAGCTTTCCTTTCGGTAATGCCTTGGTCAGAATATCTACAATATGATCAATTGTCGATATGTGATGCAGTCTTACAACTCCTGTTTGCAACATTTCTCAAATAAAGTGATATTGAATCTCAATGTATTTGGACTTTTCATGAAACACAAAATTCTCTGCCATAAAAATACCACTCTTGCTGTCACAATATATCATTGTAGTTTCTAGGAACTGCTCAAATAGATCTCTGAAGAGTTTCCTGAATGAAAATTCTTCACAACTATCCATGCTAGTGACAATGTATTATGCTTCGACGGTGCTCAATGCTATAGACTTTTATTTCCTACTCATCCAGGATAACATAGCAAATCCAAGGCTAAAGAAACATATAGATGTACTATTCCTGTGGATAACATTTCCCACCCAGTCAACATCAATGTATCCATGAATTTGAACATATCCAACAAAATATATCAGACCAAGTGTGATCGACCCATGCAAATATCTCAATATGTTTTTGGAAGCGATCCAATGTGCATGGAGGGGCTCGGTCATGAATTGAATCAATTTTTTTACTGCATAGCATATGTATGGAGGAGCGTTCATAAGGAACATCAAAGCCCCAATGAATTATCTACACTTGGATGGATTTCCCAAATCAGGTCCTGCAGATTCTCCACATAACTTCTTGAGGTTCATTTCCATCGGTGTATCCATGGATTTGCATTCATTCATTCCATATATTTCGAGTAGCTTCACTACATATTTTCCTTGTGAAATAAAAATCCCACCAGGCCTTTTCCATGCCTCAAGAACTAGAAAGTAGTGAATGAGACCAAGATCCTTCATCTCGAATTCTAAGCCTAGCTCCCTCCTACACTCGATCGTCAAAGGCTCACTATCTATCGAGAATATATCATCAATATATACAAGCAAGATCAATGAAGTACATTGGACTACCTTGAATTAGATGTTGGGATCATTAGTTTTCCTTGTGAATTCCAGCTTCATCAAGTAACTCTCAATGTGTGGATACCAAGCTTGATGAGCTTCCCTCAAACCAAACAATGCCTTCTTGAACCTACAAACATGCATACTTTGATATTCCACTTCAAATCCCTGTGGTTTTTCAACATATAATTCTTCCTGTAAAATTTCATGAAGGAATGCGGTATTTACGTCCATCTGATTAAGAGTACATCCTTGAATAGCAATAAGGGAAACTATCGAATGAAAGGTTGTATATCAAGCCACAGGAGCAAACATGTCATCATAATATTCTCCCTTTTTCTGAGAGAATCATTAAGATACAAACCTTGCTTTGTATTTCTCAATATTTCCATTAATTCAATGTTTGATCTTGAATAGCCACTTTGAAGTCACAAAATACTTCCCATTCGGTCTTGAAACAACATACCGTACATGATTTTTCACAATCGATTCATATTCCTTGACCATAACATCCTTCCAAACTTGATCTTTTACAAATTCTTTGAATCAAGACAATTCAACTTGACTAGTAGTACTCATGGCTACAACATATCCCTGATACCTACATGGTTGCTTCCTTTCTCTAAATGATTTGTACATGAGAACATTTGTTTCAGCATTCTGTATAGTATCACAAAGCTCTCTTTCTAGTAGGATGATCACTTGGAGGAGTATATAAAGGATCCATATGCTCCATGGGATCATCAACAAGATCAGAATCAGGCACAAAACGAGCATTTAGAATACCCTAGTCATCATTCTTCTTCTTGGTAGGAGGAGGTGTAGGAAGGTCCCTTTATTTTACAAGATTTGCATCCTCATAAAATGTTACTCCCATCTAATTTTGACCTACCTTTGACCAAGAATATGTATTATATATGCTTTAGAATTTTCACAATAACCCACAAGCATACCTTTTCTTCCTGTAGCTTCCAACTTATTACTTTTTTCCTTCGGCACATGAAAATATATGGGACATCCAAATACATGAAGATAGATAATATCGGGCTTGACACCTCTAAATATTTATTTAGGGGTCTTGTTTTCTAATGCCCGATGAGGCACCCTATTTTGAAAATATAAGTAGCATGTGTGGCTTCTACCCAAAGGAATTTTGGCACCTTTTGATCATGGAGCATGGCACAGGTAGCTTCTAATATATACCCATTCTTCCTTTCTACTAAACCATTCTGTTTGGTGGTATATGGCACACTTGTTTCCTTCTTGATCCCTTATTTGTTGCAAAATGCTATGAATTCATTTGACATGTATTCCCCTCCATTTTCGGACTTGAATACTTTGATTCTCTTCCTCGTTTTATTTTTGATCAAGGCTTTGAATTCATTGAACATTTCAAAGGCTTCATCAAAGGAATTAAACCCTACTTGTGCATCTTGTTGAAACAAAAATAGGCATGACTAAACTTGTCACTATGGCGTTGGCCTCTAAGGAGGATATTATAGGTCCTCGTATTTGAGTTAGTCAAAATTCATGAAATTTTGTTTAAAGGGAAAGAGTTATCTCAACACATTTTTGTTCAATAAGAACAAATAATAAAACATTGAAATTATTTGCCAAATGTTTGCAATGAAACTCTAACATCTAATATAAAGGCTTGACAACTTCATTAGGAATTCCAAATTCTCCATAGATTTCAATTATATCAGCAAACAAGGTTGGTGTAAATGTAAATCCATCCTTTCTCATCTATTGGATTAGCCCTTCATTTTCTCTAAACTAACTTTCATGCCGTAGTTTTCATATAAGAGTATGATAACTAGAATAATTTTGCTTGAAACTAGGCGCCAATATGCAACTTCAAAAATTTACATTTCTAACAAAGGTTCTCTTTATCATTTCAAGTCTATTTTGTTGACATTTTAATCAACATGGTTCAATTGTTTTCAAGGTATATTTTTAGATATGCTTTTCATCAAGCTTGAGTTAGTTTATTTTAAAGTACTAGGAATTTGTAGGTACTTTCAAAAATTTATTGTTAATTTCATGCAATAGATATAAAATATTTTTTATGAAAACCATACGGATTTTTAGTAGTTTTAATCAATGTTTTATAACATATTCAGCATCCTGGTTATCGTTTGTCATCACAATATTTACAAGCTTATCCACGGTAAGAGAATATTGCTACCTACAGATCTTGTTTAAGGCATGGCACTAAAAAAGGGTAATTTTAATCATTAATTTACTAAAGGTTACAAATTTTACAAAGTAATTTATCATAAGAAATTTTGGATTACAAATAAGATTTTTTATTTTATTATCTTTCAGTGCTATTAGTTTTTGATTATAAGTTTATAATTATCTTTTTGGGAATAAAAATTGTATTACTTTCTAAACAAGGCATTATATGAAAAAAAGGGCTATTATTGGGGAAAATTGGTCATATCTAGAAATATACCTGTTTGAGAGGGGAAGAAGACAAAACACTAACCATATATTCAAAATAACAAATACATACACTAATATTCAGGCCTTTGAGACCATAAGAGAAAGAAAAATAAATAGGAGAATAATAAACCAAAGACATAATAAGTGTGAGCAGACTAGGAAGAGGGGTTTTAATCTATTATTGCAACTTATATTATCTCCTTCTTATTTGCAGGTGAACATCGAAAAATAGTGGGATTCAAAGGTGCTTCTCGATGTGCTCTAATCAATTTTCTAGGTCCATCATGTGTTCATGCATATGTTCCATGTAGAGTAGTAGGCCCTCTCTGTTTTCATGTCAATCTATTAAAACTTTGTTGAGTATGATCTTCATATGCCAATACAAGTCCACATTGTGCATGTATTGGTTGAAATTCCCACATGTGTGCCATGTGTTGGGCACCTAATTATCTAGATGCACCGTTAACTCCATGTTTGGAAGATGATTCCACTGGTTAGATGCTTCCCTTTAAACATGAGTGAGTTCTTCTTGAATATGGGGCAAGGCGAGTTCCCAAACACAAGTTGTTGTGTCTTCCACTCTCAATTGTGTCTGTGTTCTTCCTCGATTTTCAAACTCATGATAGTGCATAAGACATATGTAGACATGATCTCATTGGCGAGAAATGACAACTACATGAGGGGGGGAGAGAGTAAAGAATAAGGAGAGGATGTTAGAAGCGAGACACAAGTGGATAGGAGTAGACAAACTTTCATGAAAGCTAAACTAGCACCATGCCCTCAACGAAGGGAGGAAATTGAACAAGGGTTGGACTAGATAGTAATGAGTTGGAAGAGGAGAGGTATAAAGAAAAGGATCAACACCAGGATTAGGAAACCAAGAGAGTGTGGAGCACTGAGAGAAATGACTCAAAATCTAGCTAAAAGGAAGGAAAACCCCAATCACAATGAAGAGATACAATTTAGATAACAACATCATTAGAAAAGAGATTAACAAGTAACCAAAGTGGGAGAGGGAGTGAATCTCCATAAAATAAGGTAGTGTAGCTGTTGAGGTAATGTTGTCTAGCAACAGGGTGCTCGAGTTGTCAAGTCTATAGAATGGGATAGAGCACTATCCAATGCCCACTATTGTGAAACAAATTATATTCATAGTCAATGTTGAGTAAGGAAAACGTTTTCATTTTGGATAAATGATTGCTAATGAGTTTGAACTCCTTCCCTTGAAATTATCTAGGGATTCCCAACAAGTTTCAACATTATGAAAAATGCACTTAGGAGAGGGAAAAATTGCACTGTCCAATAAATGCCTTATGTCTTTGCTTAGGAAAAACTGTATTTATAGAGCTTCATAAATATAAATGTGAAGCTCCATGCCTTACGCATTAGCTTTATGACTATGAATGCCTCTTGGATTAGTACAATGAAATTCCCAGGCCTTTTCATTGAATACCATTCTTCGTGGTGGCAAGTTTTGCACTGTTGCAAAAGGTAAGGATGTCAGGTGATTAGAGATTCAAGTTGAATTCTAGAGGAAGTTGATTTAAAATAGGTCTAAGGAGGTAGGGTGGTGTATCATTTGTAAAATGCTTTATGACTAAGGAGCATTCCCCGAGTTGAAGTTTCTATACATAGTAGAACATTTAAGAGGGCATGTTATCGCATCCTTGGTCATATGACTAGGTGAAATAGTGGAAGCCAAACCACACCTTTACACATGTTAAACACACCATCTAGTGCTTATATGTTCATAATATTTGCAAAATCAACTTTTTACATTATATGAAACTTTATACAATCTTTATAATATCCTACTTCAAGCAATAATGTTTATGTTAAATATAGAAATTTAAGTGGTTCAAAGGTATTTTAAGTGGTTCAATGGTTTAAACTTAAGGTAAAAGGCCTTACGGTCCAGTCACTAAACTAAACTAAACTAATTTTCTATGGTATATGATTTGCATGACTTAACTAATAACTGAACCTTTTATTTTCAAAAATATTATAATATGTGTGTGTGTACACATATCTATTAGTGTAACCACATAATTTAAATGGTTGAAAAAATTGTACGTACATTAAATCCTTTACTTCATGATAAATCTCACAATGCCAAAATTTAAAAAGATGATACAAATTAATTTAATTATAACTTTAATTATTACTATTATTATTATAAGAAGTAGAGTTAAATATATAAGTCAAACATATATACCCTTAAAAAAACATGTAACAAGATTATCAATCATGTCGATTTAGCCCCACTTTACCATGGAGATGGAGATTCTCAACCTATAAATAGGCCTTGTTAAAATACCATAGGTCAATAGCATGGCTTACTAAAACCATAACTCATGTTCATATGACATTTTAATTAATTTAATTAAAGGAACAAAAAAGAAATAATTACTTTTAAGATAAATGTCAACCTTTGATGTGTGACTACTATTAAAGATATTCTAAAATATCTTATGGACATTAAAACCCTATCATCTACATAATCATTATTGTTAATTAAATTAAAATTCTAGAAACCTATTCCAAAATAAACATGCCTACAAACATAAATTTTTCAAAAAAAATATAACTTTTAAACAGATCAATATTTTCAAAGCTTATATAAAATTTAAGAATTTTAAATTAAACAAAGAAAAGTGTCCAATTCTTATCTCCACATTTCACTAAAATATAAAACACAACTCATCATCATCATCATCATCATCATCATCGTTGTTATCATCATCATCATCATCATCATCATCACCATCATCGAAAAAATCACGCATACTTCCCTAAAAATATATCAATGAAAGATAACTTAATAGAAACTTCAAATAAATCATTCAATAAAAATAATTAACTCAATAAATTAAGACAAAAATTTACAGTAAACATTATAACTTGAAATAGCCTATAAAACAAATACTATTATAAATTTAAGTTAAATATAAAAAATATAAAATTTAAATCATAAATATTTTATACTGTTTATAATATTTTAACATGGAATTATATTATGTCCTAAAACTATTTCTTCTTGGTTGAGATCTCGTCTTATTTGGACTTAACGAAAGAGCTTAATGTCCCATGACCGAGAGGTATCTGGAAGGAGTGAAACAATGCCCCGTTACCAAGAAGTAATTACAGATGGTGTGATTTCCCTTGAATAATTATCATGAATGAATGTCTAGAAATGAGTGATAGTTGTCACACTATTAATTTGACAACTAAATTATTGTAAAATTTTCCATTATCTAAAAAAAAAACACATTATAACAAATAAGTTAAAATTTTAATTTTATCTCAACAAAAGTGACCTTCAAATGTTTGATGTGTATAATTAAATATTTTAAAGAAAACCTATTTAAAGATGATTTTAAAGCATACCTATTTAAATGAATTGTGTAGAATCAAATATTTTAAGGAAAACCTATTTAAAGATGATTTTAGCTTTAAAAGTATTTGATAATAATCCTAATATTTTTATTCATAAGGTAGATAACAACGTTTCCATTTAAGTTGGGTCTGGAGTATGCCCTAAAACTACTTCTTCCTGGCTAAGAGCTCATTTTCCATAGACCTAAGGAAACCGGTTTATGGCCCAAGACCCAGAGGCATCTGGCAGGAATGAAAGCCTTCCCCCTTACGGACCACCAACCGGTTATTCCATGTGGCGTGGTTTTCCTTGAATAACAGTGATGAGTTAGGTTGCATTTGTGGATAATAACTAGAGAGGGTTTTCCTCAATGATGGTTTGACTACTGAGTTATGACAGGTTTTCCCACCTCTAAAAAATAAAACAACATTTCCATGATTCTCTAATCTCTAATAAGATCGATTCTGACTCAAAAATGAATGGCATCATTTTCTTTTTTTTTACATTATTACGTTTCAAAGTATAATTTCATTAATTGAATTATAATTATTATTTATTTTTAATAAATATATATATTTTTAATAAAATATTAACGAAATATATTTTAGGGAAAAAGATTATTTTTTTTTGCACACTATTATTTTTGAACTTGTTCTTTTAATCCTTTTTCAATAGTATTCTACAATATGTATTAGTTTTTTAACATTCGGTTTTTATAATCAATAAGTTAATTAGACACAATTGTCTCATACCTAGATTGCACATGTATACATATGCTATTTTATTATTAATAAAATTGTATTTCATTGTGGAGTTTATATGGGGTTGTACATTGGTATCACAGCCCAATTGAGTTGCTTGTAAACTCCATGTGTTCATGTGACTATGATGTAAAAGATACGTTGGAGTCTGCGATTTACTTGATGTGAACCTGCCATTGTGAAGGTGAATGAGACTATAGTAGAAACTATTGGAACATGCCATGAAGACCAGTTGCAGCCATGAAAGAAACAAGATGGAGGTTGACTGGCTGTAGATTGTTTCCATGAATGATGTGGTCAGTGTGAGGTAGCACAACCATCAACAATGGTGTGGGGAGGATTAAATCAATGATTAGCATGAACAACATAGAAGGGATTTGAGCCACACACTTAAAATCCCGGGTATGTGTATGTCGAGCAGATCTCGTCACATGTTGTTAGTGAAATAAACTTTTTGGAGGTTATATTATTTAAACATAATGATTTATTGTTGTTGGTGAATATTTTCTATCAGTGGAATTAATTTTTTTGGAGGCTATATTTTGAAGGGGTAATCTTTTATTAATAGCAACATTTCTAATAAGGCATGGTATTTTTTTTGGGAAGAAGTCTTTGTTTTAATAAGGCATGGTCAATTAAAGTGTGGTCAATATTTTTTGGAAGAATCCTTTATCACATTCACTGCAGTGAATGGGAAGTAATTACAATGGTATGTGAATTGGTGATATATTTGAGTAAAAGGGATATATTTCTTTAAAAAGAGAATGGTCATTCTTTTTATTGATTTGAAATAAATTTTAAAATTAATGAGAAAATAATAGTGAAAGCAATTTTTAAGAGAAGCAGTGCTGAGATTTGAACCTCGTTCTTTGCTAGTTTATTTTTGAAGCCTACCATAAGACTGCAACATGTCTTTATTTAAACAAAAGGATAAAAGGAATTATATTTTACTTAAAGGGTGTTACATATATTTGAAAACTTGAAAACAATTTGAAGAATTAATTTGGCTTGAAAATCAATTATTACTTCAACGTTCTCCATAGTTGGAGTTGTCCTTAGCAAAAAGCAGAATCATCAACAGTGATTTAGAAATATTAATAGTGCCCTTGCTTTTAAAAATTTGTGGGAATTTTGTCATGGTAGAACATATAGAGATGGAAAAAAAATTGCACTAGAGCTACCTGATAATAAGAAGGAACGTGCAATTTGAGAGACAAAATACAACAAGGCATATGCATTAATAACTCCATCGATGACATAAGAGGTAAGATGATATATTGTTTCTTGTGATATTTCATTCGAAGCATTAAATAAGTTGAAAGATTGGTATGATTCACACTCAGAAATTGAAATTATTCAGTTGTTGTTGAAATTGTTCAATTTGGAGATGAAAGACAATGATCTATTGAAGAGTTCTTCTGAAATAAAATCTATTTTTCATGATATAAAGGGCATTGTAGTTGAAGTAGATTTACAACTCACAACTTTTAATAAGTTCCTTCACCCTGTCTATTAACACTATTTGGAATGTCTTCAGGCTAGTGGGAAGTTAAAAGACATTACATTTGATAAACTTGTAAACAAAATAGATGAGAGAGAAAAGGTCTTTGGGAAGAAAGAGGCTCCACTTAACTCTAACGTAGAAATTTTGGGCCTTGCATAAAAGGATCAAAATTATAATGTTGGAACTTCTAGAGGTGATAAAAATGGTAGAGGTTGTGGTAGGAGAAATTATAGTGGCAAGGGGATGGGCGGGTGGGAGGATAATCAGGGAGACTGACAAAAAGGGAATGTTAATGATATATGAGCTATCAAATGCTTTAAATGTAGTAATTTTGTCATACTACTACTAACTGTAAAGATCAGCCACCATGTGATAAGGGGAAATCATCACAGTCTTCACATTACATTTTTTCTCACTGTAATTTTAATATTAATGATGTTTTCAACACTGCATTTTCTTCATGGTGAGATAATTGGATTTTGGATTCAACAACCACTTGTCATATGACATTTACGCAAGATTTGTTTGAAACTTTCAGTGATGATATTGATGGTGTTGTTTACTTTGTTGACAAGTCTCAAATTAAACAATCTGGCATTGGGTCTATTCATTTGAAGATATTGAATCATGCAGATTATGTTCTACAGGATGTACTTTATATTCCACATTTGATGTCTCTGATCCATATTCGGCTGCTGGGGCATTTTATTTATATATTTGATGTCATAAACGAGATATGAAGAGAATATGATCATGAAGTTACTATGACCAGTGTGGAAGAAGGTACACTTTTAAAATTGAATGGTACTTCATCTACTAACTCTCGTGAAATTTCTGCTCTTTTGACACAACAAAGTGATATCTTGTCTCTCAGATTGTTGTGGCATGCTCGATTCAGTCACGTCAATTATGTTAGCATCGTAATTATGAAAAAGGAAGGTATTAAATGTCTTCCTACAGTTCCAAGAAAGATTACACCTTATGATTCTTGTATTTTGGGAAATCTTTGTAAATAACCGTTTCATATTTCTTATTTTAGAGATTAACGAAAATTAGATCTCACACATTCAAATTTATGTGGATCTATGCCTGTTGCAACTACCAATGGAAATAAATATGTGCTAACATTTATTGATGATTACTCAAGAATGTGTTGGGTGTATTTTTTGAAAGATATGTCATAAGTGTTTGAAGTTTTTAAAACTTTTCACTTGATGATTAGAAATGAAACACAACAACATATAAAAATTCTTAGAATTAATAATGGTAGTGAGTATACTTCTCATGCCTTTTAACAATATTTGAAGAACAATTAAATCAAACATCAAAGTACTATACCTTAGAATCCACAATAGAATGGTGTTGTAGAATGTATGAATACAACTTTTCTTAATATGATTAGATCTACAATTTTCTTTAAGAATGTGAATTTTATTTATTGGGGAGAATCAATTCTTTGTGTAGCTTATATTATAAATTATGATCCTTCTTATGTTATTAACAACATAACTCCTTTTGAAATTTGGTATGATAGACTCCCAACTCTTCAAGATTTAATAGTTTTTGGATCTAAGTGACATGCTTTGATTCCTAAGAAACGATGAAATAAATTAGGTCCAAGAAGTCGAAATTATATAGTTTTTAGTTATTATAATACTTCCAAATCATATAGGTTGTATGATGAAGAAATGAAGTTCATTCTTTCTAGAGATGTTAATTTTCTTGAATCATATAAAGATAATTCCAAAGTTGGTAGGAAGCTATCTCATTTAGATAAATTTGCATCCAAAAAGTTCTATTATGAATCTACTAATGATGTTCTACACACAGAAGGGGGGGTTCCCATTCTAGATCAATTTGTGGTTCTTCCATCTTTGAATCATGAGAATGTTATTTCTGGATAAAATTTGGATCATAGTAATGTTTCACCAGGACTAGAAATTTCACTTAAAGAGCCTATTCTTTAGCTATATTTTAAATATGAGAAACCATCACAGCCACATTAGCAAAATTTATGAAGATCTACACGTGCTCAAAAAGTTTCAAGCAAGTATGATGATTTTGAAACAACAAAGTATTCTAAAGTTGATTCATGTAATGTTTCTCATGACTATGAATTCAATCATTGTACAATTAATGAACCCAAATTTTTTGAAGAAGATTTGATTTGTGATGAATGGAAGGATGCAATTAAAAGGGAGTATGATGCACTTATTGAGAACGGAACCTAGAAGTTAGTGGACTCTCCTACTGGCATCAAACATATTGGTTACAAATGGGTGTATAAGGTAAAGTACAAGGAAAATGGTTCACTTGATAAATAAAATTCAAGGCGTGTAGCAAAAGGATATGCTTAGAAGGAAGGTGTTGACTACATAGATACATTTTCTCTTACAACAAAATGGGGCATAATTATAAATCTGTTTTATCTTGTGTCTTAGAATAGCTAGAAGACACACCATATCGACATTAAAACAAGCTTTTTGAATGGTGATATAAAGGAGGATGTTTATATGTTTCAACTAGAATGTTTTTCTATCAAAGGCAAAGAGAAAAATATATGTTAGTTAGTGAAATATTTGTGTGGACCGAAACAAGCATATCCTCCATGGTATGAGAAGTTAACTAAACACCTTCTCAAGTTGAATTATAATTTATTTGATATAGATGATGCAACTTTTTTTGTTAAGAACATTGGAAAGCCAGTTGTATATTTGGATGTATATGTAGATGATTTGATGAAGATAGGAAATAAGGATGATTATATAGTGTTTTTCAAAAGAGAGTTGATAAACTTTTTTGACATGACATATTTGGGTTTATTACATTATTATTTAGGGATTGAAGTTGATCAGAAACCCAAGTACGTTTTCATTTCTTAGAAAAAATATGTTGGACAACTATTGGATTGATTTGGGATGTAGGATTGTAACCATGTCACTACTATGGAGAAAAATTTGAAGCTTACTTCCACTAAAGGAATTATGTTTCAAGGTCCAACAAAGTATAGGAAACTTGTTGAAAGTTTGAATTTTCTAACTACTACTCGACCTCACATAGCTTTTCTTGTAGGGGTACTTTCCAGACCCATGCATTAGCCATGTGAAGGTCACTGGAATGTGACAAAGAAAGTGCTCAAGTATTTTAAAGGCACTAGAACATATGGCATCAAATATTACAAAGTTGCAGATTTCCATCTAATCTGCTATTTAGATTCTGATTTTGATGGAGATAAGGAGAATGAAGTCTCTACATCTGGTTATTTAATGAGTCTTGTATGAGCATCCATCAATTTGATATCACACAAGCAGTCTATTTCCTATTGATCCTATCATCGAAGATGAATATGATGCAGGAGTTCAAGCTACAAAAGAAATCATTTGGATTTCCAAATACTTGAATACTTGCGGGAGAAACAAAAGGCTTCAACTCCATTACTTATTGACAACTCTTCTTCAATTCAGTTGGCGAAGAATCCCAAGTTTCATGATCGAAGAAAACACATTAACACCAAATATCACTTGATTCGACATTATGTAGAGGCCAAAGTTATTCATCTGACACATTGTCCTACAGAGAGGGCAACGTTCAGAAGGTTACTTGACATGTCACATGTCCCTTCGGATTAGGGTGGCAATGTTAACTAATCCTTCGAGATTGCTATTGTACAATATGGAATTGGTTTTACATTTCATTTTTGTAGGTAATAAGTTACCAAAAGACAATTGTCTCATACCTATATTGCACATGTATAAATAAGCGATTTGATCATTAATACAATTGTTTTTCGTTATTAAATTTATATGTACTTATACATGAATTAGATTAAATCCTAGTTTGTAGAATAAATTAAATATCCATAAACTTACATACATCTTAGATGTATTTATTTATTTTTAACTATACAATATTATTTAATATTA
>APFE030964427.1:12923-33076 GCA_000404065.3 Pinus taeda | reverse complement strand
ACTCTCAAACATCCTGAGTCATTTCATGGTAATGTTAAAAATTTAAGTAAAAGGATGAAAATGAAGATTAAGGAGAACGTCACTTTTACTTTAAGAATTTAACATTACCATGAATAGTATATCAATACTAGGGCCTAGACTTGATCGTTAAGCTGCCAAAACGCTTGCCAAATGAAAATATGCGTCGCTGTAATGACCAAATGCGGCCTTTTAATACCTACGCAGGTCACTTTTGCCGCCTAACGAGTCCTGGAAAACAGGGCACGCTGCCAAAATCGTGACACGCAATCGGATTCGATGTGTCAAAATAGGACATGACGTGTCATTGGATTTGAACATGAATCAGGGCAGAATCGCGTCGGACACGCTGGATTCGAGATTCGAAGGGCCTCTAGGACGAATCCGGTTATCCAGCCTAGAAGCAAGAAGAACATGCTTTACCTAGATGACCATCAAATGGAGCATGAAACCCATGCTTAAAATAGTATTTTTTTTCTTCTTTTTCTTGTAACATAATAACTTGAGTACATTGACAATTATGAAGACCGAAACTAGTTACATTTTCCAACACTCCCTCTTAACTAGGGAGGTATTCATAATTGTCCACCCGGTACAAGGTTATTATCAAACTGAAGAGTTCTCATAAAAAGAATCAAATTCACAAGTCATCTTTAAGCATCAACATATAACCAACATTGTCAACATAAGGCCTTAACTTGACAAGCTCTTTCTTATACAAGAGCATAATGTTGGGAGGCTTTGCGTTAGATACCACACTACCTCTACAACGTACATACCCCATCTGGATTTTCACTAGGTATGTCCTTTAAGGATTATTCTTGTCTTGGATTCTCAATCCTCAAAGAATATAGGTCCTCTTCAACCACTCTTATCTTGGATACCTGTCAAATCCTCAAAGAGTGTTTGTCCACTTCCTATATTGGATTTTCTATCCTTTAGGAAATCACAAATGCTTATTCAATCCTCCAACCATCATTCTTTCTTCATGGCCTTCACTTAGACGTATGGTTGTTAGTCTTGGCCTAGTGCATGACACATGAAGAAGAGAATATAAATGTGATGTTTATCACCACTCACTCTCAACCAGAGAGGAGATCCACATTCCCACTTGATTTAGAGAATAGATCCTTGCTCCTTCACAAATATTAAGGAGACTTCATACTCCCTTAAAGTATAGAAAAGATTTTTTCACTTCCTTTCAATTGGGAAGTCATAACCACAAACTCTCTAGCTTGTTTCGATAAGTGTATCTGGTACCAGTTCTTCATGGAGATAGTTGCATGGATCCTTCTTTCTTTTGTATCTCATCATATTGTGCTTCTTTCTTCCTAGATGTTGTAGAGCCATATTCTTCATTCAATCTTGTGATAGGATTCAGGCCATCAATCTTGCATATCACTTTCATCTAGTCATCATCAATGAAGGCATTATATTGAGCCTTATCAAACATCAAGCTAGTCATAGCTCCCTCTTAAACATGAAAGTGATCTTTGTTGATGGACATCAGGTTATCTTCTTACACTGCTACCTTCCAATCCCAAGATGATGATATAAACATCTTGACTACATAATTGCCACAACCATATATTAAATCCATATGTTATTTGAATTGAGTTCAACACCAATAGGTGAACTTGCCTCAACCATCATCATGCATTCCTGCAATAGCCTTCCAGGTAGCAAAACAATATGTTAACCAAATAACCAATATCAAACTATTAATATTAGACTTACCTTATCATGATGGCCCCTTTCATCAAGGTATTTGCTTCTTTGTGATCAACATCCTTTTGCATGATACTTCTCCATATTGTACAAGAATCAAAGTGCCCATGGATCAAGCCTAATTACCAAGCCACAATATCTTCCTTGGAGTTGTCATTGTTAACTCCCTTTTCTTTCTTCTAGAGACTATGCTTGATGTTGATCAATATTGTTGTATTTATACCATGCAATCTTGTGACAGAGTCTTGATCTCCATCCATTCCAAAGCATGTAAAATTTCTTCTTTCAAGCATCATACAATCATATGGTAGACTTATTGAGCACAATTTTATATTCAACTCTTTCTACAAGATTCTTGTAGATATGAACCTTACCCTAGAAGAGAGTTACTTTAAAAGTATACATACCTTTACTTTTCATATAATCATCTAGCCATCCCTTCTTGAAGAGCTTGCTTCTTGTACTTGATGAAGATAGGTTTATTCTCGAAGAAAGACTTTCATTATGCCTTTCATACTACAATTTTGACCATTTACATTCCTTCATCCTTTAAGAGTATTGTTTCCATACTAGATGGAATATATACCAATCATAATGCTCCTTCCAAGAATCTTACAAAATGATGATTCTTATAGGACCTTGATGATCCCTCTTTGCAAAATGACTTCCTCTAACATGATGTTAGAAAATGCTTGGATGAACAATAATATGCAATATGGTTCCAATCTTCTCATTCTCTTTAAACTAGATGATCTTTTCCCAAGCAAATTAAACAAGTAGATTCTAATCTTTTCTACTATCATGTGCTTCTATATATGATGCCATGCTTTTACAAAAATCAAGACTTCTACTAGAGAATGCAACTATGCATGCTATTCTACTTTCTACTTAATAAAAGAAAGACAAATTTCATAAGGAGGCTAACAGTGATGAAGCTAACTTCAATCGTAAAGATCCTTGGGATCTTCTCCCTTTGGCTTCTTCTCAAGTTCTCCCTTTTCTTCAGGTATGTGAGCTTCACTTCTTACCTTTCTCTTGTTATCTTTCTTGTTTGGACAATCCCTCTTAAAGTGTCCATACTCATTGGATCCATAACATTGAATCTTGGACATATCTAGCTTCTCTTGGACATTCCAAACTTCCCTTTCTTCAACTTCTTGGTCGTAGCAATTAAGGCTTGAGACCTTTCATTTGAGTCAGTGCCATCCTTTGCCTTGATCCTAGATTCTCCCAAGATACATTGAGCCCATAACTCATCAAAAGATGCAGTATCCTTCTTTGAGTAGGTGTAGGCGTTGGCGAACTATGAGTCCATCCCTTCACTCCATGAAATGCTCTGCATAAAAGGCCATCTTCAAAAGTAACTTGTGTGGTGGATCTCTCCAAGTGATTTCAATATACTGCCTATAGATGTCATCCAAGGTGATCCTGTTCAACTCGTCACTAACAGGTGGGAGGCAGCCAAGTGCATCAACTGAATGTCTGAACAAAGGGACGTAATCTATCAAAATACCCACAAAGTCCAAAAGATCTGACACCCCACAAACCAACCACAAGCCCATCTAGGGCAGCCACCTAAAGTAATGAACATTAAAGAGCACTGAACCAAGTATTCCTGACTCCCTATTCAGTCAGCATAGCACCAAACACAATGTAAGTGAACTCGCACAGAAAACTATCTCAAGATAGGGGGGACGGGCCCCAAACTCAACAAGGATGTCAGGTGTGGAAACCATCACCAGGGGAAATATTGGGTAAAACATATTATATTTGTATTTGATGAAGAATTGGAGAAGATTTTAACCAAAAAGGTCCCCAAACCTCTGAACCATAAAGAATTGTCAGCCATATAATGGAACCCATGGACCATGAGAGACAACTTGGACAGGATATCCTAAAAATGATGTCAGGAACTGTAGCATTTCTTGACCCAAGGCTTAAAAGCATGCCTCAAACTCATCAATGAGCAGTTCAAGAAGAACTGAAATAGAGACTTCTTCAAATCTATGATTCGTGAAAAAATAAAAAACTGAGCACTTATTGTTCAGATGCATTGCATGTAACCAGTTCCAAATAGAAATGACATGGTTCACCTGTTTGAAGAGGAAAAACTGCCAGAATACTAAAGTGCTTGTTAGAAGCAAACAGCCTCAAAAGGAAGAAAATGCAAGCTCAAATATATCTGGTGAGTATATTGTTTTGTATTATAAACTTAAACACCCTAGGTTATATGTAACTTTATTGTCCCATAAGCATTGAAAGCCTTGTGGATGTTAGAAGAATTTAAACTTCCATAGCATGACAACTTCTAGCTGTCCATCTGATCCATTTTTTACATTATGTGGAATACCACTGCCAATTTGACTGAACATTCTAATGCTTCTGTCGATCCTTTTGCTTGGAAGGAATCTGAAATCTAATTTTCACTTCAAGCTATCATCCATTGTTTATAAGAACCCCATCTATATTTTATTTCCCCACCTGCACCATGAAAATTTGTGCAAGGACCTACACTATGTTGATATCTAAGGGATTTGCTTTCCAGTCCACATGCTCTTCCACCTCCATGCATACCATGCATTCCAAGGCCCATTCTAATTTCTCAATCATTGCACTATATAATTTAGCCTTTCCTGAAACAAAACCAAAACAGTTCTTATTCCCCTGTAAATAACATCAGTTTATCCTCTACTTCACATTTTTGTTTCTTCCAAATGTTCATCTTCAAAAGCTTCTATGATTATTTACCACTGGCAAACAAGAATCACAAGACTTGTGAGTTCTTATAACCCTTGATATGTCAAAAACAACCCTTGGATTCACGAACCATGAACCACTCCCTTAACAAGCAACAAATTGCCATTAATAAGATCAGAATAAACTGAAGATCTCATTAAAATCATGCCATTAGAGGCTTAAGGAAATGTTCCTCATAAGTGGCATAAAGAAACCAAACAGAATCATTGCAGTAGAAGAGAAGCTTAGAAGGAAAAATCTGAAACAGAATCCAACTTACCTACGGTACTGAAACATGGGCGGTCTGCCAAAAAAGTGGAGAAAAGCCGTTTGCAAATGAGGGCTGCAAAGCCAAGGTGTTGACCAATACCTGTTTCAGCACACCAGACTCCAGTTAATCATTGTAATACTAATCACAATTAAGAAGAATAAAAAACAATAAAGCCTGCATGTAATTATGTTATCGTCAGCTCTATTTCTAGAAAAAATAAATACCAAGGCTCTTCAGACTAGTAATCAATAGTCTTCTGAAAGACTGGGAGCTTCAATAACCCTCTGAAATATAGAGTCAATAATCTGCTATTTGAACCTCTTATGATGCAGTTCTACAGGTCAAGGAGAGTTCTGAAACACTTTCTTTCTCTCATATCTATAGAGATTTCAATTCTATGGCTGATCAACTTTCAAAGAAAGCTTTGTTGTTGCAGGAACAAACCCTCAATGAACAGAAGTTCAGAGAAGGGAATCAAGTGCTGCTGTTGAAAATGTGACGTTCCAATGTTGTTCTTTTCAATGTTGTGTCTTCTTCCTTTTTTAGAAATATGATGTAAATGAAGCAAGTGCTGTAGCCTTTGGGCTGCTTGAAGAGAGAATGTTTTGTAAAGGCAACCAACAAGAAGCCCTGGATGGCTGAAAATAAGAAGTCATTGGATAGAGTAAGATTTAGTATGAAAGACATTTTATCACACTGTCATTTTTTTGAGCCCATAAAGGCAGTATGATGTATATTCTGATTTCACCTCTGAAATATTGGATATAAAGTTCTTTTTCCCCTGGAAAAAAAGTTGTTCATTATATACCAAAGTAAAATGAATGCATATTGAAAATGGGAAATAAAATCCCCCTTTTGTTTCTAAATAATTAGGTTTACATGTTAAATTTTATGATGAGGACTATTGTCATAAGCAATGAAACAGGAATCGCCAAGTATGCTGATTACTCGCGATTAATACTATGCTCGCTCACCAAAAGAGGTGACTCAAAACTCTGTGAGTCAAACTTGCGTTGACCGAGTTTGACTCGTGGTCAACGCGAGTTTGACTTGCAGAGTCCCCGAGTTAGCCAAGTTTGTCGAGTGTGCCGAGTTTGCCGAGTGTGCGAAGTTACTAATTTAATTCTCGTTAAAAATCTGCGGACGTGATTTAGTTTTAAAGTTTTAGGTTAGTTTGTCTGTCCGCTCCATTGTCACAATCACAAACAGCCGCAAATGCCAGTCCGCTCCATTGTTGCTCCATTGTCACAGTCGCAAGCAGCCAGTCCACTCCATTGTCACAGCCACAAACGACAGTTCGCTGAAGCCCGCAATCACGACAGTCCGCTGAACTTTGAAGCCCGCAATCACGACTTAGTCCGCAGCCGTTGAAACCGACCCCGACGCCGACAATCCGCTGAAGCCGCAAATGTCAGCAGTCACGACTCAGTCCGCAACTATCTTAGTCGTCAATAGTTGTTCACGACAGTTCACGATATCTCAACCGTCATCAGTTGTCTATGTTCACTACTCAGTCCCGAGATAGCCGTCCGCAGATAGCAATTGTTACTGTGTTCACGACTCAGTCCCAGAGATAGTTGTCCGCAAAAATGCAGCCGCAGTCTGCAGAAAAGTTGTCATTGTGTTTTCATTGTTCAGTGTTCACGATATCTCAGCAGTGAATTGTTCGTTATCACTGTGTTCACGATATCTCAGTCGTTGTCATTGTCCATCAAGTTTCAAGACGACTCCAGGAACGAGGAAGACTCCAACTGTTGTTCACCGGGACGACTCCAACTGCTGTATGACAAATTTGTATTTTAAAGTTTACTGCTCTGACATATTTTTATTTTACAATTTACTAGAATACAAGCAATTTTAAATTTTTTACTGTCTTTTACTATTACAAGAGCCAAATTAAACAGAAGGCACGACTCCAAATCTTAAAAGAAGACACAATTTAAAGTTTAACACAAGTCCAAAACAACAACAATGCCAAGGGAGAAGGACTTTGCTTGGGCTTATTATGACAAGATTCCCAAAGACCCCAAGCTCGTTTGTAAATTTTGCAAAGCAAAAATGTAGTGGAGGCATTTATAGATTCAAGTACCACCTTGCACAAATACTCGGCCATGATATAGGTCTTTGCAACAAGGTTGACGAAAATGTCCAACACCAAGCAACCTTGGCCATTGATATGTTGACACAACATAATGCCAAGAAAGCAAAGCAGAAAAAAGAAATAGGAACTTTTGGAGTTGACGAATTTTCTTCCACTACCCCCGTGTCATTTCTCTCTGTTGAATCCTCAATGATGTTCCCAAGTTTTCTAGGGACGATTGTCCAAAAATAACGGTGTTATATTTTTTTGTGTGTGCATCTATTTCTTAGTTCCAGTTTTTTATTTTCGCAGTGTTTTTATTGTGAAGAATGCTTTAGTGAATTATTCACTATTTGTCATTAATAATTAACAGAAGAGAAATGAACTACTTTCTTGGTATCAGAGCGCACAAGATTGGATCAAAGAGGCTCTCGGCGAAAGGAAGCAAGATTTGTGCAGATTCAGAGGGAGATCTAAGCACAATAATTCTAGATCTACGCAAGCCAGTCAGGCAATGTGAATTGCAAGGAGACATAAATTGATTGCCAGTCCAGGGTGGAGGAAAAGTTCGATTTGTCTCAAGAGCAGTAGCAACAGGTAGTAGCATTGCCGGAAAGGATTCCGGTGGGCAGATCAGTAAATTCGCAAAGTACATCTAGCACAGAAGTTTTGTCGCAAGGGTTTTACAGTTGCAGATCAACGCAAGGCAGGAAGAGAAAAGCGCACAGAGGGAATTTCCAGTAAAATTCCCAGAGGGTTTCCATTTTTCCAGTTGTAGAAAAGGAGGCCAAAATTTCCAGCAAAAGAGACCAATTGCAATTAGTTCGATTACCAGTTCGAGTTACACAGTCAACCAGTGTGTATTGCAGAAGTTGCAGATCATGTGCCAGTACCAGATCGGAGGTAGAGCGAGTAGCTTCTGTGTTCAGCAAAAGGCAGTGACAGTGTCGGAAAAGGGTTTTCGAAGGCAAGTTTGAAATCTCAAAGCAGTACTACGCAGTCCAGTGCGAGTTGCAGGATCCAATGCAAGTTGCAAGATCTAGTTGCAAGGAAGAATGCGAGTAGTCGAGAGAAGATTGAGTTAATTTGCCAGAAGGAGGAGGAGATTTCTAGCATATAGTTCTCCATATTATTTGAGTTTCGCAAAGATGGTTGCAATAAAACTCAAAGATCAGGATAGGTTGGACGGAGCCTCCAACTTTGGCATCTGGAAGCCCAGGATGCAATTCCTTTTGGATGAGCACGGTCTAAAGGAGTTTGTGACAGCAGTTGTTGCTAAACCGACAGATCCTCTCCTATACCATGAGTACAAGAAAGATATTGCCAAAGCTAAGAGGATGGTTCTCGATGGAGTTTGAGATCACATCGTCCTGCATATTGCAAATAAGAATACAATAAAGGACATATGGGATGTTGTCGTGAAGTTGTATTAGGATCCATCTGAGAATAATTAAGTCGAAGCAAATAGAGATTGTGGCCCAAAAGATGTTGTCACAAAAGGTTTTGAATTGTGCTTTTGGTAAATTTTATTGGATTAAGTTTTCACTTGGATTATTAGTGAGTGCAATGGAAGAACAAATATGTGATCCATGTGATTGCAGAAAAAGTAAAACTACTCTAATGTTTGTTTCTTCTTTCACCTTTATCCTTCGAATGAGATCGACAAGGTTGCTTGGAGATCCAATGGGAAGAAGCTTAGCTTCAAGGCATTCCCCTGATTTCACAAGTCAACAATCCTTTCCCAATGTCACGATAAATGGCTAAAAGGTTTTCCCTATTAAATTATTCAACCAACACAAGTCCTTGTTAATTTTTGGAATTTGAGGTAGCGGCAACCATGTGTTCTAGTCTCTATGAAGTCTAAGAGGCTAAGGAACACGAGATCTCCAAAACCCAGAAAAGGTTTTGCGAGATAAGACTTAGAAACACCTTAATTAAATTAATTAGCCAATAATTTAATTATTTCCTAAGTCTAACTTAAGGAAGTTGGTTAATCAAAGTTAATTAATTAAGGTAATTCGATTTTGCTCTAGAGACTTCTACTGATGGAGTCAAAGTGATCTAAGCCATTGATCCGGATTAGATCTTGGTCGTTGGAGGTCCAATAAAAGATTTTAAGAGCAAGTCGAGGGCTTGGAGAAGAGGTATCAGGAAGATTGAGTGAGTTTGAGCAATTCAACTTACCTAGTTACAGTATTCATTAAGGGCGCAGTTGAAGTTAAAGGAAGCATCAGAGAGAGGGAGCAACAGAGATTTGGGAACAGAGATTATGGAAGATTTCTTCAGTATTTCCAGTGTTGGAGAGATAGGAAAAGAGAGGTCGAATTATCTACAAAGGAGGTCATGCAAAGCAGTGTGAGTTAGCCAGATTCCCAGTGCAAGTTGTCGAAAGAGCCATGTTTCAGTTGCTAGAAGACAGATCTATTTCCAGAAGGCAAAGTGAGTGGTTTCCAAAGGTAGAGGGAGGCAGAACAACTCACCTGGAAGGGTTTCCGAGCCTATATGAATTTCCAGAGGTCAAATCTGCGCATTTCCAGCCTAGTAGTGCGAGTTGCTAGGAAGTGCCAGTAACTAGAGAGGAGTCGAGTTGGTTTGCAGAGGGAGACATTTTTGTCTCCAATATATTTTGCCACTTGAGATCAGTAGATTGTTGGAGGTTTGCCCATTTGGCAACAGTTGTAAAATTTCTCAAATTGTTGCATAATAATAAAACCCTTGCCTGCTACATTGGTTTTCAGTTCAGAATTTTTCTAGGGAAAATTGTCCAAAAATAACGGTGTTATTATTTTTTTTGTGCATCTATTTCTCAATTCCAGTTTTATATTTTCGTAGTGTTTTTATTGTGAAGAATGCTTTAGCGAATTATTCACTATTTGTCATTAATAATTAACAGAAGACAAATAAGCTACTTACAGTTATGAGAATAATTCCAGTTGTTGCATTCAATGAATTTTCACATGGTATTAGAGCGCACAAGATTGGATCAAAGAGGCTCTAGGCGAAAGGAAGCAAGATTTGTGCAAATTCAGAGGGAGATCTAAGCACAATAATTCTAGATCTGCGCAGGCCAGTCAAGCGGTGTGAATTGCAAGGAGACATAAATCGATTGCCAGTCCAGGGTGGAGGAAATGTTCGATTTGTCCCAAGAGCAGTAGCAGCAAGCAGTAGGATTGTCGGAAAAGAATTTTGGATGGGCAGATAAGTAAATTCGAAAAGCACATCTAGCACAAAAGTTTTGTAGCAAGGGTTTGCAGTTGTAGATCAACGCAAGGCAGGAAGAGAAAAGCACACAAAGGGAATTTCCAGTAAAATTCTCGGAGGGTTTCCAATTTTCTAGTTGTAGAAAAGGAGGCCAAGATTTCCAGCAAAAGAGACCAGTTGAAGTTAGTTCGATTGCCAGTTCGAGTTACACAATCAACTAGTGTGTGTTGTAGAAGTTGTAGATCATGTGCCAGTACCAGATCGGAGGTAGAGCGAGTAGCTTCAGTGTTCAGCAAAAAGCAGTGATAGTGTCAGAAAAGGGTTTCCGGAGGCAAGATCGAAATCTCAGAGCAGTACTATGCAGTCCAGTGAGAGTTGCAGGATCTAGTTGCAAGCAGGAATGCAAGTAGTCAGGGAAAGATTGAGTTAATTTGCCGGAAGGAGAAGGAGATTTCCAGCGTATAGTTCTCCATATTATTTGAGTTTCGCAAAGATGGTTGCAATAAGACTCAGAGATCAAGACAGGTTGGACGGAACCTCCAACTTTGGCATCTGGAAGGCTAGGTTGCAATTCCTTTTGGATGAGCATGGTCTAAAGGAGTTCATGACAACAGTTGTTGCTAAACCGACAGATCCTATCTCATACCATGAGTACAAGAAAGATATTGCCAAAGCTAAGAGGATGGTTCTCGATGGAGTTTGAGATCACATCGTCCCACATATTGCAAATAAGAATACAGCAAAGCACATGTGGGATATCGTCATGAAGTTGTATTAGGATCCATCTGAGAATCAAAAAATGATTCTCAAGGTGAAGCTGAGAACAGTTAAGATGCAGAAGGGTTAGAATGGGACATCTTATCTCACTAGAATTTAAGGTGTCAGAGATGAACTTGAGGCTGTAGGAGAGAAACCATTAGATTGTGAGCTGGTACGCATTGCACTCAACGGGTTCTCCAAGAAGTGGCATACATTCGTCCAAGTGATTTTTGGGTGAGACACACTTCTTAGTTGGGAGCCTCTATGGAGTGACTTCACTCAAGAGGAACTAAGGCTCAGCCTTACAAATGGTACTACCAGCAATAGTGGCAAGGGACCAAAGGTGGAGAAGGAAGAAGAGAACGTACCCCTTGCAGTAAAGGGAAAAGCGAAAAAGGGTCCTAGTCAGGGGCAAGACTCAAAGGGAGAGAAGAAGAAGAAGAAAGACTTGTCAAAGGTCAAGTGCTTTGGATGTGTTGAATTTGGTCACTATGTCACCCAGTGTCTGAAGAGGATGAAGGACGAGAAGGGGAAGTCGACCGCAACATCGGCAAAGATTGATGACTTGTCCGCCAAATTGGAGGATGGTTCACGATATTTGCAGCATTATCCTCAAATGGAGGAGTATGATACTCTAGTATGCCAAATCGGGCAAGGTCCATGGGAAGAGCGGCAAGAGTTCTAGATCTAGCCATGGAAGGGCTTGATCAATCGATCAGATCCAGTAACTATGTAAACTTCACATGGATTAGTACCTATGTTATAGGAGCCCACAATAGAAGAGTAGAAAGAGGATTGAAGGGTCAGCAAGGCGCAGTCAGATACTTGAGCAACAGTGCAGAGCTAGTTGCAATCAGATACTTGAGTTGCAGAACCAGTTAGGCGCAATAGGGTGCTCAATGGATAGTGCAGAGCTAGTTGCAGTCAGATACTTGAGGGGCAGTTGCAGAGCCAGTTGGGCATAGTCAAGTGCTCAATAGATAGTGCAAAGCTAGTTGCAGTCAGAGAATCAAGAGACAAGTGCAGAGCCAATTGCACTGACACAGTAGATTAGAAGAGTTTGAGACTCAGAGAAAGTCTAGCTTCAGAGGGAGCAGTCCTATGGAAGCTTGATCTTTAAAATCTGAGGAGATCAATACACACATGTGCAATGGTTGCAGCAGTACTAAAGTAGTGCAAAGGCATCAGCAGTATGAGATCAGGTATCCGCAATAGCTTGGTGGACAGTGAACAGTTTCTTCACAGTGATTTTCAATGACAGGGAATTAGATCAGTTTGAAGATGTGACGAAAGGAGGTATCACAAATGTTAGACACCAGCAGCGTGGATCAATTCGGCTACAATATGTTCCCACACCCCAGCAAGTGGCTGATATACTCACGAAGGCTCTACAAAGAGCCAAGTTCGTATACTTTAGAGCACAGATGTGTAGTGGAGAATACATTCCTCGCTAAGAGGGAGTGTTAGTTTTCGGAGTCTGATGTAGCAGCGGACGGGTGTTCTAGTCTCTATGATGTCTAAAAGGCTAAGGAACACGAGATCTCCAAAACCTAGAAAAGGTTTTGCGAGATAAGACTTAGAAACACCTTAATTGTTGAAAATGGTACCAAGGATGTGTTTCCTATGGTCTTTGGTCTCTGGGCCTATGAATAAACTTTAATAACTTTTGTGGTGGACTTGAGGCATTATAATTAAGTCAGGAGGGGAAAATTTACTTTTAATGTAATGTGTACCTTGTACTTTATTACTAAAGTGACTTGTGTTATAAAATAACTTCATGAGGAAAAAGTATATGTGACACATTTTAAAATTAAAGTGACTTTATGTTTTAAAGTATGGGGGAATTACGCAGTGCATTATATTAGATATCATTTTTGACTTTATGTTTTAAAGTTTACTTTAAGAGAGAACAATGACCAAGGAGAAAAGATATTTATAATATAAATAATATATATTATATATTTTGTAAAGGTTGTTTCCCTGTATCTAGATCCTAACTTGTCAAAAAAATCAGCATACAAATTCGGATCCTTTATCTATTTGAATACAACTTGGGGTATATTCAAGTGTGATGATTTTGAAAGATTCAATGTCATGACTATTGGGGGCAAATGCCGCTTATTTCCGATTTTATGAAACCTGATTAATCTTACTATGAGATAATGGTTGGCTAATGCCCTCTACTAACCATTACTTGAAAAAACTAATATTACTATATGATACAATTAGTAGTACATTTTCCATCGCAGCTAAGTCCTAAACCCATCTCTACCTAGGGAAGCTTGCGCAAATGTCCACCTTAATCCTGATCATAACTTCTCAAAACATCCAGCATACGGATCCGGATTCTTATCATATAACTTAAGTATATTCAAGTGTGATGATTCTGGAAGGGCCAGTTCATGATTATTGGGGAAAATGCCACTTATTTCCGATTATATGAAACTTGATTAATCTTGTTATGAGATAGTGATTGGCCAATGCCCTCTAGTAACCATTAGTTGCAAAAACTAATATTAGTGTATGATATGATTCCTAGCACATTTTCCATCGCACCCAAGTCCTAAACCCATCTCTACCTAGGAAGCTTGTGCAAATGTCCACCTTAATATTATATATATGTGTTTCGATGAAATTTCCATTTTTATCTAAATTTTCAAATTTTTTAACCAGACTTTCTCTGATATCTATATTCCTTTTATTTATATTTTAGTTCATTTTTTTAGGTTAATTTGTATATTTACATGAAAGGAACTCTTCAATAAGTAGTCAAATTGCTATGTGAAAAGGTTCTCTTATCCCAAACAAAGGGATACAAAATGTTAATTTTTGGTGTATACCTGAACTGTGACTTCAAATTATATTATTATCATATATATTATTAGTAAACTTGCATTTAAGAAGGCATAGAAAAGGAAGAAATCGCATAGAAAAAGAAGAAATCACAAGCAAGGGAACTCACAAGACATACAAGCACCTCTAAATGATCATGTACCGGAATGGGATGATATGACTAAGATGGTACAAACTACATCTTGCCACTGGAATTATTATACATATACTCGCACTCGTATTGACATGGCGATATACCATTTGGGATTTAGTAAAACTACAATTACGAAGGAATCACAAAAGCAACAATAATAGAGGTAATACAAAGTCTAGTGTAGAATCATAAACAAGGGGACTCACAAAACACATAGGCACCTCTAGGCAATATCAGTTTGAAAAGGAAGATGCTCTATCACATCAACTTAAGGACTTGCATCCCAAAGCTAACTTTCAAATTGGCAAAGCTTTTGATGTGTGTCTCACAAACCCTCTATTAGTAAGATTATATTTAAGAAAGCATCACAAACCCAACAATGACAAAGGCACAAACAAAATCTACAATCACTAGCGTCACAAAGTCAACAATGATAAATTACATTTAAGAAAGCATCACAAACCCAACCACAAAGGCATATACAAATTCTACAATCAAGAGCAAGGAGACTTACAAAGGAGGCCCACAAAACACATAGACACCAAACATTCAAATCACAATCAAGAGCAAGGAGACCTACAAAACACATAGACACCTTCAAACAATGTTATTACCAGAGTGAGAGTGACAGAAGATGCTCTATCACATTAACCTAGGGACTTGCATCACAAAGCCAACTTACACATTAGCAAAGCTTTTGATACATAATTCGCAAACCACCCTTGCCTCACAATTGTTGCAATGTGGGATAGAAGTTCTGCAAGAAAAAGTTGTACTGTTCGGAAAAACCCATTTCCGAAATCTCCACGATGCAAAACTTCAGGTATTTTTCATAACCATGACAATGAATGCACTTGGTCTTAACTATTGGTGCAGAAAACGCTAGAGACTTTAACAGACTCCAAAACTTTCATAGACTCAATCAAAGTTCAAATCACAGGCAGCAATGGTGGTCAAAGGGATACGGACGCTTTTTACATAGATTAAACTGCCCTAGCAAAATCCAAATTCATTGACTTGGGTTGATAGCTAGATCAAGAAAAGCACAAAATTCACAGATTCAATCTAAATGTAACTTGATTGGTCTAATTATAGTTGCATGATAGAAAACACTGCTAAGCAGAAAGTGAATGTAAATATGGCTGGTTTTATTTTATGTTGAAGAGCAGAAATCGTAACAGGCTTCCAGCCTAACCATTCTCTCTAAAAAATTAAAATACGCATCTGTACCTTCAAAATAAAATTAAAGCCAACCATGCCTTTGGTTCACGGGTGAACTTGATGGAGTGTTAGGCCGTCGAACAGGGTTTCATTTTCATTGTGGTCAACCTGACCAAATGGCATCTTAAATCTTAAAAAGGATGAAAATGAATGCAAGTTTCTGGTGAATTTGGCTAAATGATTTACCCTTCAAATTTGGCATATAATCACACGGAAGTCCATGTTATTCATTGTGGTCAACCCCACCAAATGGCATCTTGAAAAGGATGAGATGAGTGGAAGACTCGAGTGAATTTGGCCAAATAAATGCCCTTCACACTTATCATCTAAACTCAAGGAAGTCCATGTTATCCATTGGCCCAACCCGCCAAATGGCATCTAAAAAGGATGAGACCTCATAGTCACAAGTGAATTCGGTGAAATAAGTATCCTTCAAACGAAAGGAAGTCCATATTATCCAGCCATGTTTCTGATAATAACAAAAAGAATCAGAATAATCTTTTAATCCATACCTTCCCTTGAGGATCTCGCACTTCGGTAACAAGTGAGTAGCGATGTTGGATGACGGGTCGTACAATAGCTTTACAGAGTTCCTTCTCATCCCCACTAACAGATCCCCAATCAAATGCATTTCCATAAAATTATATAGGAAATAAATTAAAATTGACGTCAGCCCAACAAAATACTGCCATGTTGATAAATTTAGAGCTCTGAGAATCAGAGATGGTCCCAATTTTGAGGCTCCCCATTCATCTACACAATCCATTCCGAGTTAAATTCCTGTTAGAGCACAGTGGATTCTATCGAGCTTAAAGGAATTTTAGCTTGAATTGCTGCGGAGCCGAGAAGCACCCAGGAATATGGAGAAACAACAGGTGAAGTTTGACCACTTGTCTCCTGCGATGCTCGGAATCAAATTATATCTGGACTCAGGCTTTCTCCTATGCATATTTATGTGTTGATCCCACCAAACATACAAACACGTTTTCCATCACCATAACGAGCAGTGTCATTGGGAATTACATAGCCAAGCCAGCCTAGAAAAAATTGTGCTCGTGATTAATATTTTTTACTTAATAAATTTGGCATTGCTGAGGCGGGATGTCCCAAAATAAGCAGTTGTCTAATAATGAAGACTTTTTGAAAGCTTTTTCTGGTGGGTTTTTCCAGTCAAAATCCCCCGCAACAATTTAATGGAATCGCAAGTTTGATAGCTAGTTCTGCACAATCAGCGTCCCAGGGGTTTTTTCAGGTTGCTTGAATCCAAATATGCAGTTAAAAACCATTTTAACTGCAACAAATAAGATTTAACCTCTAAATTTCTTCTGCCGGATTCCGTCACCGGGAATCTCCAAAAAGTCGCGATTATAGACTAACTCCCATAATAATACCATGATAGAGTGGGAATTGAATAGGTGGGGATGTCCAATAATAATATAGGAATTGAATATTGGTGAAGAAATTGAATTAGTATTTAAAAGTTAGAAATATTTTAAAAATTACTCTTTATTAACAAAAAATAAATTTATATATATTTTATATTTTGAAATACTTTAAACAATGTACAAATATATATATTTATAAATATTTAAGAAATTAACTATTTATATCCAAATAAATTATATATATTTTATATAAAATTAGAATTAGAATGTATATATATTAAATTTTTTATATCTTATTATATATATATTTATGAAATCAAATAAACAAATGTTTTTATTTGGTTATATATATATATAGATAGATAGTCAGTGCAACTTAAGGTAATTAAATAAAGTTATGGCCTATGAGTGTGTAGAACACTCGCTCTCTACACTTGGCATGAACACAGGAGAGTGAGTCCTCCACAAACTGTTATCAATTGTAAAGCATTAAGAGGGTCTCATCAAAACCATAACAAACATTACTTTGTTATGTTTAGTTCCTACAGCAAGTCACGCAAAAGTAGGTGTTCGAAGTACATTTTTATCATGATAGCAATCGCTCTCTTAATTCAACAAGGTGGTCTTCATGGTGATGGTGAACATTATAAATCTACCTCCTAGAAAATGATATGGTTGTCCTTCCTCTTCTCAAAGTGTCTTTCAAGGAAATCATGTTTCTTTATCTCTCTTTCCAATTGATGTTTCCTTTCTGCCTCCTATTAAATTTGGTTCTAACATACTACACATGGCATTTTTTTTGGTTGGGCGGCATTTTGCATTGGTCACGCCATAAATGTTGCTCCTTGGCTCTAAAGAGGCCTTCTATCTATGTTACCCCACCAAGGTTCGTGCCTTTATTATTTTTGTTGTTAGTCTTAACTTTTTCTCAAGGTATCGAATTTCTATTCAGGGCCAAGACCTCCCTTGTTTCTTCCCTCATTTCTAACTTCTCTCCCCCTTTGGAGCTCTATTCTCCCCTTGGTCCTTGCGCAATCTAGTGTTGTGTCTTGTGCCCATGTTTTGTTTCAAATATTTTTTACTTCCTCCCATTTGGTGACTTGTATATGGTTCTTGGTCATGGCTCTCTCCTATGCTTATTAAAGTTGATTCTAATGGCTAACCCCGACGTTTATCATATCCTCTATGTCTTCTTGTTTTCACCCCTCAAGAGTAAGGTCAAGTTCTGTTAAAGCCCTTTATTAGAATTCATGTACACTTGTCTCTATATCTTGTGGAAATAGTCTTAAAAGTGTGAAGTCTAGTTGTTTGTCTAGGCAATGCTCCTCCTCCCACTAGTTTGTGGTCCTCCTTTACCTTTCTTCTCTCCTCCCTTGTTTCAATTATCAATTCAACATCATGCCCAAAAGCAAAGGAGCCTATAATAAACGAGGTTGTCACAACAATTCAAGACCTTCCACCTCCAAGGGTCAAAGTGCAACAGAGAATTCTACAAGAATTTATCACAACAATACTCCTCTATCAATTCAACGAGACATTGAAATGCAAAAAGAGCAACCAAGATTTATCTCAAATGAAGATATACTAGAGCATGTTGGCAATTGGATTCCAAACACGGGCACTATACGAAGCAAGAACAACGAGTATATGCAAATTGTGGATATCTACTAGCAAATAAAAATAATTGTGGGGAAAGTTCTAGCTAAAATATCTTAGGTGCAGTAGGAAATCCTTCTCTACTTGGATGAAACCCATAAGCAAGTTAGATAATTGGACGTCAAAGTGACGAAGATGGCCAAGAAACTGGCAGACTTAGAGTTAACAGATTTAGAGGAACATACCAAATGACTTGTCACAATTTAGGTGGATTCCTCTACTTGATAATTAATTATCATTTCTAATCAATTATGTTGTTATGTTTTACAAGTTTTTGAAATCAAAATAGAGATAAATCTATAACAAGCAATTTAAGACTTAGTAGGTTAAGTAAACAACATACTATAAGTTTTTATTTCAAATTCAACTTTTTCAGTGGGTTAAAACAATTTTGCTAGGTGATTGGTTTGGTTTCCCTAGTAACACACCAATAAACACATAAGACATTATGATACTATTCTCTTTTTCATATGATATAATACAACTTAAAACAACAAAATACAAATTCTTCTCTAACTTACTACACCATAATAATAAATTAACTATAATAATGATTAATTTAATATATTAATATATTATTATATAAAATTAGCTATATCTATATATAGTTTATAGTAAGTGAGTAAGTTCACTAATTATATTCATTTTATCATAGTTTAATCACTATGTGAAGCAACCTTAAAATAATGAATTTTATATTTCAACAAATTTGAAAAAAATATATTGTACTTTACTTTATTATTATATGTTTATAATAAATTAAATGACAATAAAACTATATCCATCTTAACCCCAGATCTATCAAGCCTTGAGAGTGATCAAATCTCTTAAGATATAGACCTATTTTAAAGTGAAAAGAGATTTGATCCCTCTTGGCACTTGATAGATCCAGGGTTAAGATGGATTTAGGTTCAATTTTATATATGCACATATCATATCTAGGTTGGACCCATCTTTCCCTCTCTCTCTCTCTTCCCTCTTGCTCTACTCTATCCCTTCTTCTCTCCTTCTCTCTCTCTTCCTTCCTCTCTCTCCCTTCCTCTCTCTCCCTTCTCTCTCACCTCCCTCTATCTCCCCCATCCCTCTCTCTCTACCCTCCAACTTTGTCACTATCTCTCTCTCTTTCTTCCTTCCTTCCTCTCTCTCCCTTTCTCTCTCACATCCCTTTGTCTCTCCCCCCACCTCCCTCTCTCTACCTTCCAACTCTGCCACTATCTCCCTCCCTCCCTCCTTCTCTCCCCTGTCCTCCCTCCTACATCCCTATGTCTCCATTTCTCTCTTCCTTTTTGCTCCCTCTCTCCCTCTCCTTCTCTCTATCTTCCCTCCCCTCCTCTCCTCTCTCTCTACCTCTATCTCTCTTCTCTCCTTCTCTGTCTTCCCTCCCCTCCTCTCCTCTTTCCCTTGTCACTCCCTCTCTCTCTACCTCTATCTATCTATGTCTTTGTACTTCCCTCCCTCTCCCTTATCCTCCTACTCCATCTCTCTCTCCCTCTCTCTCTCACTCATTTTATGCCATAATTTATTGATATGGTTATAACATGCATGCATGATTTTTAGATATTTGCGTAGGGACTTTTTATTCTTAAGCTTTACAAGAAAACTATTCAAAACCGAAATACTGAAAATAACTTATACTCAAGTAAATAACATATCTACCGTTAATTACTTCCCACCATAATTTAAGCAAGTCTTTGCATAAAAAATGGATAGGAATAAGATGTAAAAAATATACCTATGGGAGTTACTTCCACCAATATTTATGTTTTCTTCAACACTTATGTAGGGGTAAAATTGTAAATGTGTAGACTTACTAGTAGTTACTACCCACCAAAATTTATGCAAATTATTATACTTAAGCAAACAATTTACTGCAAAACAAAGTTACAATATAGCAAATTGAATTTTATTATTTTTAAAGTTTTATTATGAATTGAGCCAATATTTATTTTTTACACTACAATATCTCCACTATACTCAACTATACATTATTTTTAATTTTTATTATTTTCCAATTGAACCTATATATAAATATTAAATATTCATACTAAACATTTACGGATATACATCTACCCTTTACTCTACACAACCATAAATAATTGACATATATATAAT